>JAGDQP010001195.1:0-42066 GCA_022664845.1 Lepisma saccharinum | reverse complement strand
CGAGTTATTTCGGTGTTCGGATACTTTCTCTCAAGCTAATATTTTGTTACCCAAATCCAAAAGTGTTCTATAACCAGTCAAAACCCAAGATATTGTTCTTTGCAGGCTATAGTATTTATTTTAGGATAAAAAGTCCATATTAAAAAAAAATATTAAAATATGCTTTTAAAATATATAAATATATGAAAGTAACAAAAAAATATTGTATTGTCACCCGACTTACGTCGCTGTGCAAAATTTCATCAGTGTATGACGTCGGGAAATGAGTTAAATTAACGTTGCAAGATTTGTGAACTAAAGAAAAGAATGTAATAAAGTAGACAACGAATTTTTCTATTTGATAAATAATATTTTATTCTTTATTTGATAAATAATATCATAGTTTCAATTAAAACTATGCTCCTAAAGGAATAATTGTACTGAAAATGTGTAGTTTACCATGCACACAAACAACTGGGAACATTGTACTTCTTTAAAGAAGAATTAATACACCCAAGATGGAGAGAGGAATCAAATGCAAACGTGTGAATGGGGAATTGAGTTGCATCTCTCTCGAAAATAATTTTTACTGCCAAGAAAAGAAAGTAAAAATACAAGGAAAATTGTAAGATAAAATGTGGAAACGAAACTGAAAAAGAAGGAAGAAAGAAAACAAAAGAAAGAAATTTAAAAAAACAAAAGGTTGAGGAATTTAACAAAAACAAAAGAACCAGCAACGTTAGCTTTCATGTGTTAGTCGGCAAGATATAACCACAATGTAATTAGTTCGCGTGGTGTTGGCAATTTGAGGGGGGAAAAAAGTGTATCTTTTAGTTCTTTACTTTCTTGAACATATATGACAAAACGTTTGGTACTGTAACATGTTTCTTTTCTTGTAATAGTGCGGTTAATACCTCTCAACTGACTAAAAACGGGTGCTTTTATTTTTTGGTAACACTTAAATGACAAGCTACTGCATGACATATACAACCACAAATGAGACTTTAGTCTGCGTGTGATAATTAAAATCCATCTACGATTTTGGTGTTGGCGAAACAGTGTTGCCGCTCCCGAGAACTGAAAATAACTAAGTCATTAAATTAACTATCATAACAAGTAAGATTGGCTAAAATACTATATTATCATTTTTAATGCATTTTGGTAGTTATTATATACTGAGCAAGTAGCTAGAATCTTACATCAACAATAGGGAAATTAATATTTTCGTTAGTAGGCCTAATTTTTAAAAAAAAAAAAATGGCTAGATTGAGCTACAAAATGACTAAATTGGTAACACTGTAAGTACAAACACACAGAGTACACAAGAGTCAAGTACAGTAACGATTTATGGCATAGATGCCAATTATATTTATTTATTTATTTATTCAAAACATAACACAACAGGCAATATGCCTAATTACAGTGCTTGCGTGTACATGATAGTAATTACAAGATACAAGAAACAATCATATTACTTCACCTGCAGTTCTTTTAAATTCTTTGTACGTCATTCCAAATATATCTACATTAACTTTAGGTTCAATTTTGTTGTAGAAAGCACTCATTCTCCAAATTGGGGATTTATATATAATTTCAGTCCTTTGCTTTTTGCAATAGAATGTCCCATTATTACCTAATCTAGTTTTAGTGTTCGGAACTTGAATAAAAATTTTCGGAATTAAATCAATACAATCAATTTGATTGTGTATTAATTTGTACAGAAATATTAAATCATTTAAATGCCTTCTTCGTTCCAAAGTTTGTATATTAAAATTGCTCACTAATTCCCTGTATGATATGTATGCAGGATATAATGTGGTTTTTCTATACATTAGTAATTTCAAAAATTTACACTGGATTTTCTCTATTGCTTTAACATATTTCTGAGTGTTCGGAGTCCATATAATACAGGAGTATTCTAGCTGTGATCTCACGTAAGAGTAATACAATTTTAGAAGTGTTGAGTCAAGATGGAGATCCTTGCTAAAACGATAAATATACCCAAGATTCCTATACGCATTGTTAGTGATCATTTCAATGTGACGCCCGAAGTTTAATTTTGGATCGAAAACAACTCCAAGATCTTTAACAGTTTCAGGTTTCGATAGATTTACTCCATCAATCGAGTAGTTGTACTCAACATACTTTTCTTTCCTTGTAAAAGATATGGAATTGCACTTTTTTGTATTAATTACAAATTTATATTACAATTCCCAGATTGTACATGTGTCTATTTATCGGACTAAGTTCCGACACAGAAGAAACATATTTTTCTTCTCTTAGCATATTGTACAGCATTTGTCATCTCAAATTTAAGATGAGGAGTAGATGTTAGGTGAAAAATAAAATCCATGACGTCTCATATATTGGACAATTGTTTACAATATTTGACCTAATACTAGTAGATACTTCCTAGTGCTCTTCCGAAAGAAAACACTGCCTTCCAAGCTTTGGCAGTATTAATGGACCAAGAAACTATCCAGTCTCAGTGTATGTCTTTCTCTGGTATAATGCTGTGGCAACACTATCAATGTTATTCCAGCTCTTGTTTAATGAGGATAAACGGTTAGGATAACGTTAAGTAAGGCTGTATGGTTTTTGTTCCCAAGCGACAAAGCAAATTCACTTTCTACTGCGGGGGTACTCAGTCGCACAGTTTCGCAACAGAATTCCTCACTAAGAACAGTAACCTTCCGACGATTCGGAATATAGAGTTCATGAGCGAAAGACTGTTCTACGTTAGGATACGCACTCGATGGTGCGACACGGTTTTAATAAGTGTCCATGCTCCAACCGACGAGGTTGACGATAACGACAAAGATACATTTTACGAAGAGCTAGAAATGACATTGACCGATTACCGAAGTATAATACGAACATTGTTTTGGGTGATTTCAACGCTAACGCAGGCAGGGAAAATAAATACAGACCTACTATTTGCTCTAAGGCTTACGGAACTCGAAATTTCACTTCCGCAATAACAAACGTTCGCCATAGGATTCTATTCTGTGCAAGATCAAACCAGTTTTCATCATAACAACCCTTCTAATTATTTTCCTACCAACGACATTTCGGTCTTCCCAACGACCTCTTTCCCTCCAGCTTTTCAACCAACCACGATGAAATATAATCTTCGTCCTCATTTGGGACCGTATATCTTTCTCAAAACCTTATTTTCAAACACACGTAATTTATGATCATCTGCTAGGGTCGTACTCCAACTTTCACAACCGTAAAGTATTACCGGCAGAATAACCGTGAGAGACTTGGTGGAATGAAGAAAGTGAGAGGAAACAGGAGAAACCCGAGAAACCCTCACACACGGTGTTTTTCCACCACAAATCCCACACGAACCGGGATCGAACCTCAGACCCCACGTACAAGAGATGAGTAATCTACCACTGAGCCACCGCACGGCAATGTAAAATTTCATACAAAACGAAGTGATTGCGGAAGGTTGGACACCTTCGAAATCTGCATCTAAAGCAGAATGGAAGAACAACTGTATATGAATCATAACTAATCCTAATGACACTATTACAGAGGCTATGCAAGAGAAGTCCAATGTTTATGATAATCAGTGCTTTTGCAGAGGGGGCTGATCGGGGGTATTACCCACAGAGAACGAAAAATTCCTCCCTGAAACGTTTTCAATAGCTATTAATACTATATCAACCCTGTCTTCGTACCCACCAGTGAGATTAAAATAACCGCGTAGAAATATACAAATTATTACCAGACACTTTGGCACCACATAAATTGCATCAACCAATTACAAAACGTGCTTTCATATCAATTTATTTTATAGTCTTTAGGCATCTATTGCTCGGGCCGGGATAGGGAGGGGAAAGGATGTGGGAAGGAGTCGGCCAGGGCCTAAATTGAAGGTACCATCCTGAAATTGGCCTGGTGTGACCTGAGGAAAACAATAGGGAAACCTCATTCAGGCAGCAAGGACCGCTCGAATGCAAAGCCAAAGCTCTAACAAGTGAGCTATGGTCTATCGGTAAAATGTGCTTTGAGTTTTGCTAAGAATAACGATTCAGTGAAGACAATTTATTCCAGCTGTAACTGGATGACGTGGATACGATAATCAACAGTTACTGTTGGCAAATTGATCTCGAAACCCTTGCAAAAATAATGTGTGTATGACATCATAAATTTATTACCCGACTGACTTCGGAAAAAAATACTAAAAAAACAGCAAGCAGACAATTTGGAGACTCGAAAATGTATTTGCTGATTGTTGAATCGTTATATTAGTACCCTTTTTTGCTGGATTTTTAATGGTATTTTTCGCTGACTAAAATAAAAGAGTCACGCAATGCGGGAGACAAAGTTTAAAAGACAAAAAAAAATATCCGCCCACGAGAACCAACAAAACTCTTCCATCTTCTATTGGGAGAGAAAAGACAATTTAAAATAGTAATTACATGCTAAACATTTCATTTCTCCCAATCTAAAATGGATTTGCGAGATCATGCAACATTATTCCGCCAGTTAGATAAACTTTTAACCATCTTCTGTTATCAATAATTTAATAGGCTTAATACGAGGGGAGGATCAAAGTCCTCTTTGAGATTAATCGTTGTTGGCATTCTTGGGCACAATTTTTTGAATACATTTATTTACAAAAGACGTAAGGCGAGAGGCATTTGCGAACATTGACATGTTATTGCAGGTGGTATAAATAAACAATAAACATTTGTACAAGGTTCGTTTTGGTGTACCGGTAAATCCTAACAGATGCTATGCAGAATGACATCTACTTACAGTTTAAAGGTAATATTTGAACTTACATGCGAAGAATTGCCACAGTAACGAAGAAAAAGGTTTGATTGTTTTAATTGCATGAAATAATTCTAAAATTAACATTCAATACCTTTGAAAGGGGCATAGTTATAAAATTCATACCCTTTAACATATCCGCACTAAACTTGGCATGAATATTATTCGACACCACAGAAAATAATGCTGTGGGTGTCCGTTTCCGTTCCTCAAGCACCCCAATTCCGTTGCCACCCTATTTTAGAAATCATTTTCTTTTTTAAATGGCAGTACGTTAGTGTATTAGAAAGGTTTTACATGCATATCATGGGATATGTACCGAATACTTCAAACCCCGCACCAACAGGCGGGCATATCAAGTAGAATTTCTTAAAATACATTTTAGAATAATTACAAAATCTCTTGAATTTCATAATTTCAAAACACCATGTAAAGATGACTGTCATGAAACGCTTTAAATTTAAAATCAGTTAAAATATATTTTTAAATTTATTTTGCTAACTTAAAATTTTATTTGAAATTACTAAGTTCGATGCGTTCTAAAAGAAAGTACATTTATTTCTAACATAATGTTAGTATGCGAAGGCTAGTCAAAAAAGAATGAGAATGAAGGGCAAGTGTGAATGTAGGTGAATCATTGTAGAAAATATGAAGTTGGACACTGCAAGCACCTCGTAACACTGAGCGATAGTCTTATTAGAAGAAGATTGTCACATACAGGCTGCAGTCTTACTGAAGTTGGAATTGCAATTATACGCGACCTTGAAATTTTGTGTCCACCCTTCACCCTGGAAGCATGGTACCAATTGGTGCAGTGGGGTTACGGCGAAGATGCTCTGTCACAATTAAGCGCATTTCGCTGGTTGAAGGAGTTAAAGGAAGGCCGTGTTTTGACGACAAAGATAGTCAGTTAGTCTGGGCATAAGTGTACCTGAATGACGTACGACCGAATATCCAAGATGCATGATCATTATGACGTCATTTGAAGAGCCCGACCGGTCACTGGTTGCAATTTCTAGCTCGACAATGATGCTGCCAGTGTTGTTCCCCAATACTTGGCCAAGAAAGACAGAAAATGTGTGTGCTTCATGTTGCAGACACCCCGATCTCGCTCCGTACGGCTTTATTTATTCTCTCGTCTAAAATTGGAACCAAGAACCAAGTTTGATTATAGGGCCGTAAGCTAAACGTCTAGATCTGTCATGAAGAGAACAGAGGTGATTCTGAAGAAAGTGTTAGATGATGGGAGGGGTTTCATCACGTAATCCAGGACTAGCAGACCCGCAAGGCCAAAAACATTTAGCTCTATGGCTCCCATTTCGATAAGTGCCATGTCCATCTAAACCCTGCGTAATGTCCTTGATGAGTTAAAAATTCATTCTCATTTTTTATTGACCAACCCTCGAATCTATCACTTAAAAAAAAACATATTTACAGTAACAGAGATAACTAATTCTAACTTTGATACCTTTTTAATGTTTCTTAGTCTTACCATAAGCCCCTGAAGATGACATTCATTGCAGAACGGAATACGAGATTTCCATTTTCCCACTACACTTGAATACACAAGCGAAATAGCGACCATAAGAGAGTTGCTTACCTGCGAAAAAAAACAAAAAACATAATTAAGACATTAGAATTTAACTCACTACAGAAAAAAAAAGTTATATATTTCACGATGCATTGCTTTTCCCCGTGACATATATCATAAGATTACATGACTAGATCGAAGAAGTAGATTTAAAAACACAGTGACGATTTGAGGTAAACAAAACACATTAATTATGGGTCACTGCTAACTTAGAATTTAACCCATAGGTATTTTTACCTAGTTTTAAGTACCTCAGAATTAATTTTTTTTAACGGTGTCAGCTAATTCTTTGTTGTTGCTTTTCACGGATTGAACTTTTTTCTTTACATACAGTTTTCTTTATTTAGGTACGGAAGTATACATTACACAGTAACTCATTTTTAAAACAACTATTCTTTAAAAAATACAACCCGTTAAAATTAACACGATGAAGAACTAGGCGATGAAAATTTAAAAAAAAAAAACTTCTGAGAAATGTAAAAAATATTACAAAAATCACTATAGCAACAAATGGCGGCCGCGGGAGCAGTTTCAATGTAGTCACAACACATTTCAAGATACCTACTCTCTCTCTCTCTGTTTTCCTTCTCCTAAAAAAGAAGCGATGCGATCTGTATATTCTCCATAGAGAGTAGATACTATGCTATGTTCTTTATCAAGTTACATACCAGAGAGAATACTCAGTGGACATTTGTGCCCTACTTTCATTACAATATAATAGATAACATTTTTCGGATGCTGGATAAAGTGATCCAATTGTGGTTTTCCATTACCTACTATGTCAGGGGCGAGAATCAAACTCACAATCCGTCGTTTAGAACGTTAAAGGAAAATCATTCATCCACCAGGGAAACTGGCTTCTTATAAATAAACGTCAAATTCTGTCTGTATGCATGTCAGCTACATAAATTCTCAATGGGTTAAAGTTTTAACTTCTGAGATATTTTGATTTCCTGGGTGCCATTCATTAAATATTAAGACTAAATCTAAGGTTTCCTGCCTCTTTTTTGTTTTATGTTGATTATTCAAATTTGATTTTGTAAATAGAAAATAACTTTTACCGACTAAAATCTCTTTCGTACTTCAAAAGTGAGTACTCTTTTTAGCCTTAATGAAATCCTATCTCCAAAATTGTGTGTAAAATTTGATGACAGAAACAACTGTTACCTTCGTAAACCTACATGGTCATTCGGAGACCAAGTCCAGTTCGTACGCACTCGGCTTCCCTCGATAAAACTCATTCAATTGCATACGAAACAGCTTCAGAAACGAATCAGTAGAAAGTTTCATGTAAAAGCTGCCATGGTTGAGTAATGCTTAATCCAGCGGCTCAGAAAAACGAAGGCTGCCGGTTCGAACCCTTGTGAACAAACCTTTTTTATTTTTGTTTTAAACGTTCTAAACAACATAAAAGTGCTAGGTTAACAAACTTAACTGAACGCCACACCAAATTTAACAACGGTACTGTCTCAAAACTGCACTACAGAGCATGTGTTAACCCGTTACACCGGACCCTTTGTGCCAAAATAACACAGAAAACTGGTAGTCACCCAGTGACAAATGTACTCGTGTGAAACAAACCTTGCAGGTCTCCAAGCTACTGCCATTACTTACTTAAGGCCGCTTTAGACGACAGCATTTATGCCACGATGAATCTTACGATTAGCAGTAGTGCCAGAGTGTGAAAGCAAGAATGCTACAATAGGGCAAGATGCTGTGGTATAAATCCATAACTTTTTTCCTTTTACGCTGGCACACTGCTTTCGGTAAGATTCATCGTACGAGAAATTGTATCGTCTAAAGCGGCCTTTACTCTATGACTTACGGAACTCGCAAGTTTATCCCCGTAGTAACAAACGTTCGCCATCGGGTTCTATCCTGGGCACAATCAAGCCAGTTTTCATCACAAAAACCTACTTCTCGAAGATCCCTTTTAATATTGTTCTCACAACATCGTCTCGGTCTTCCCAACGGCCTCTTTCTCTCCGGATTTCCAACCAAGATGGAACATACTCTTCTTTTTTCTCCCATCTGAGCTATATGTCCTGCCCATCTTAGTCGTCGTGATTTCATTATTCTTACAACATCGGCTGTCGTAAAGGTGTCAAGTTCTTCATCATAGTCTCCTCCATTCTCCAGTCAGCTCGTCCCGTTTCGGACCGTATATCTTTCTCAAAACCTTATTTTCAAACACTCTTAATTTATGTTTATCTGCATGGATCGTACTCCAACTTTCGCAACCGTAAAGTACTACCGGCAGAATAGCCGTTCTGTATATTTTCAATTTCAACTTCCTTGATATTAATCGCGAGGTTAAGAGTTTCTGGACTGAGTAGAAGCATGCGTTGCCTGACACTGATTTTTATTTCCTCCGTTACCTCGTTTCTCAGTGTTTCGGCTTGTTATCATGTATTTTGTTTTATCTATGTTTACCTGTAGACCTATCTCATTGTACGTTTCAACCAAGACATCGGTGTTGCTTTGTAGTGCATCTATATCGTCCCCTATTAAATCTACATCATCCGCGTATACGATTATCCTCTTATTTTTAAAATAGCATATTCTAAATCAAAGTTAAACAGTAGTGGTGACAAGGCATTACCTTGTTTTAATCCGTTGCGAATCTTGAAACTATCTGACATATTACCTGTCGGTACTTTGCTTATTGGGTCGCTCAGATACATTATCACAAGTTGAGAAAGTTTCTTCGGAATTCCAAATTGTACCAGGATACTGTATAGCTTTTGCCTTTTGATAGAATCATAAGCCTATTTAAAATCAATGAATAGCTGGTGAGACGTCGCATCTCCAAGATACGTCTCAAGGCGAAAATCTGGTCCAACGTGGACCTATTTCTTCTAAATCCACATTGGTGATCTCCAATTATTTCATCTACATATACACTTAGGCGAGTTAGCACTAAATTACTCAATACTTTGTAACATGTTGGGAGTAACGAGATTTCGCGGTAATTAATACAGTCCGATTTATCGCCTTTTTATAAACCGGAACTTAGTGCTTTACAATGCAAAAATGAACTTGATGTCATTTACTTAGGTTTTTCCAAAGCATTTGATTCAGTCAATCACATCCTCCTTATTCACAAAATAACGAAAAGATTCAATACTCATAATTCCTTGCAAGCCCTACTTTCCTCATATTTATGCAATAGAGAACAGAGAGTTATCATATGTGGGTCCAACTCAAGCTGGCTTTTCGTTCTTTCTGGTGTTCCTCAGGGTAGCTCCTTAAGTCCTCTATGCTTTACTCTGTATATGGATGACATTTGTGACGGTCCCATCGATAACTGCAACATTCTTTTTTATGCCGACAACTTCAAAATTTTTCACAGCATATCATCCCCCCCAGACGTAACTACTCTGCAAAATAACTTAACATGCCTAGAAAACTGGTATACTGTTTGGAAACTTAATCTTAACTCCTCAAAATCAGCACCTATTATGTTTACTTTAAAAACAAATATTATCATCCATCAAGCATGCAACCATATCATACACTTGGTTCGACATTATCAAGGTCTTGGAGTTGTTTGTCAATAAATTAACCTTTCTTAATCACATTGACTACATCATTTCCAAAGCAATGAAAACTCTAGATCTGATACATAGGTTCAGTGATATCGCTAACATGCACTTGGAACGTATTTCCTAAGCTGTGTTTTGCCGATATTGATTATGCTTCCCCTATCTGGTCCATGGTAAGTACCAGTAGTTTCTTAAGGTTGGATAAAATAATGAATTTCTTCATACGTATAGTCAGTAATCGTAGATGCCCTTCCATATCTCACCTATCCAAAACTGATATTCTTTGTAACCTTCAACTAAATGACCTCCCCACTCTACGTACACTTTCCGATATTAGATTTCTTTCTAACATAATGAATGGTGATGTCCGCACAAATGATCTTCTACGATTGTTTCAATTACGTGTTCATAGAGCTATAATAGCAGGTGCAATTAATATTTTTACATCAGAACTCCAAGGTTATTTTTAGAAAAGAAATAATTCCTAATGAGACTTCCCGCACTTTATCACTCACTGACGAAACAGACTTTCAGTCCAAAGCAATTATTATCTATTTACAAGTTCTGAGAATTGTAATAATGAACGTAAAACGACAAAGGCGGGAAAATTTACAACTTGGATAAGAGTCCCTACGTGCTTATGCGACCAACAAGACACTTGTGTCTTTTAGGTTGCGTATAGTCAAGGATATAACTATTTCATTTCATCTAAGCCTACGTACGGACCTATTTAAATTTACAAAATTTTACTTTGTCCCTGAGGGAAGGAAGAGGAAAATAGCACGATCAGGACTTTAATCCAAAATACGATTCCGGTATTTGCCTCGCGTGACTTACGAAAACCACAGAGAACAGTCGGAATGGCTGGTGTAAACATAATTTCAAGGTACTATACCGTAATGCTATTTGGTACTATTTCAAGGTGCTATTTGGTACAACTCTGCGACTTTCAGTATTTCGAATGGATCATTAACCAATTCCTCCATATCAATTCTTTTATATAGTATTAGAAAATATGACATTAATAGTCAGAGGAAAGAAGTAAAAAATTCCTTCGTCACTCTAGATTTCCTTGCACACCCCAAATAAGTTACCAGTCCCGGTTTTGCGATTAAGTCTTTTCTCTGGTAAAGGAGAAGTTGCTCTCGTACTCTTTTTGGCTGTTTCTGTCCCCTGTGTTCTATGCAATCATTTCACGACACAGCTAGTTAGTTACCATTGGAGGAGGCGGTAATTTTTATTTCCCCTAGCTGGCAACCCTTCTTTATACCCATTTGCAGCTGTTGCCTATTATGAACATAAAAATGATTTGCATGTTGTTTGTTCAGTATACTAAGAGTAGGATTGTATTCCTTTTTTCTTTATCACAGACTAAAATTCAACTATTGGATAATACAGATTTTTGTTTTCTTGTTGGTGACAGTGAATTACAATATTTTTCTGTAGTATTTATAAAAAATATTAGAATTTTTCGATTAACAGTAAGTATGGCAGGTAATGATGTCCAATTTGAATTTCTGGATTAGTTTTTTGATCTATCATTGTATAATTATAGATTTGGTTTTGAAAAAAAAAAAAAAACAGACGAAGGTTTCGAATCTACATATTTAACGTCCCTCATGTACTCTTTCAGTGTTACATTTATGTCCCTATTTCTATTTCCAGTATGATTTATAACTAGCACAAAATAATCTCCTTATTATGCCTCTTTCTTCTCTTTTGAACTGGAAATATTTATGGAAGTATAACGAAAAAACTAGTAACTAAAAAAAAAAAAATCAAAATTATGTAAATATAAAAAATATTGGACATTCAGTACAACACTTGTATGCATACAAATCGTTTTGGAACAGAAAAATCGTACAGTATTGCAACACTGAGCCACTATTTACAACTAGGTTAAAACGAATATTTTAGTGTTGTCAGATACATTAACATTTTTTTATAAAACTGAGTGCACATCTTTATTATTCTGTATCCTGTTTTATAAAAAAAAAAGAGACAACCTCTTTTACAATACAAAATTATCTTCTGCACATCCCTGCACTGAGGCAACTTCGAAACAGTATGTACAAGAAGGGTAGATAATTTGTTTTTGTGATCACAATAGGTTTGCAACACTTCCTGAGTGTGAACATAAGCTTGAAGTTGAGTAAACGATCCCGAAATGTTGATAATACAAAGCACATGGTTTGTTCTCGTACCTGGGAGGAATAGAAAGATATGCAAAGAAAGTACTGTGAAACTCTGGAAAATGAGACAGGGCACGTCTTCTCGATATGAGGAAGGAGACGACATTTTCACGAGACAGTCTCGTCTCGCGAGCAATGTCGTATGGGAAAATATTCCGAAACAGGATTTTTAAACATTCACTCCATATTATATTGTGTTGATTTACGGCCAGGGACTTCAGATCGGTACTGGGAAGTCATGGAGACGAGACACAAGATCAAAGAACATTTTCACGAGACAGCATGAAGTCCCGTCTCCTCTCGAAGGCAACATTAATATTTTCGGTGCCTCGCAAAAATGTTCAACTTACATAGATATCTTAATTTGAGACAGTATTCAAGAATGAAGGTTGTCTAACTTGAAAAGTCTTCACATTTTAATTATACCTTTGTATTATGTTGATAGAAAATATAAAGATCTGAACTTGATTTTGACATTATTTTGTTGGACTTTGTGTATGTGCTACCTCTTATGGGGAAGCTCAGAGCACAGGTAAGAACGTCATAGGGATCAAACACGATATTTTTCTCTAACGTTAGCCAGTAGTCCTGAAGGGTATTTATATGAACAACGTGCCACGTGCAAATATAAATAAAACCTCAAACCAACGGAAGTTCTTAACCGAAACATCCGCCCATATTTAGAATACTTCGAATTGCAAAACGTTAAGGTGAGTTGCGCAAAATGGAAATAAGTTGTTTTATGAATGGGCCAATGTTGCCAAAACTCTACAACAACGTGACAGGAGACAATATTTTTTTTTTAATTCTTATTTATATAAGACAGATCTGTAACAGGAAGGTTCCTGACTAATATGAATCGATGGTGGTTTATCACTGTCTTCCATCGGACGGAATCTATTAGACTCCGAATCAGTTGTGTACACAATCGGAATCGAACTTGGAAACGACCACACCCACGCGCTGGGGTGGAAACTGTATGTCAATTACTTTTCTACACATTGTTGTTTGATCCAACAATAGTAGACTAATTTGTAAATAGCTGATAAATTACCTTGATGTAATTAATAACTTTTTTGTATTGAGATAGCTCGAAAAATGTACTACAAAAAAAACTGGTCACTGGACTGACGGAAAATCGAATTACGCTCCATGGCAGTCACTGCGGTCGTTTATCACATTACAGATTTACCAGTGTCTCCTGTCTCGTTAGCTATGTGCACGCTACTCCTACGTTTGCTTTATTTGGGGGACGGAGGGGGAAAACGCAGCAATCACGGTTTATCTTCTTGTCCTCGAAAAGGCCGTTTATCCCCACATTTCCACTCGAACAGAAGGTATAACCACATTCATAGAATAAATACAGAAAGTAACAGAAAATGACAATCCGAAGCAACGATGTATATGACAAGAACAAACGCAATTCCTACGGTCTAGTGGTTACGGTCACTGATTTTGATGACGTGTGTTCGAGTTCCGCTGACACCGGTCATTACTTACTAAAATTTTCCAGCATTTTCCTCAGTCAAATGTCAGGATCGTAGCTAATATATTGATTCTGGCCACCACTTTCCCTACTCCTCCCATGGCAATAGTAACGAATCAAATATGGATGCCTGTAGCCTTAAAGCATTGAAAAGTTAAAAATTTAAAGTTTTAATGAGAAGTGAAACACAAAAAACAAGTTACCTTTTCGTTTTGCAACTACAAGAAAAGTTCTTTTTTAAATTTCCGTCTGAGAAGTTAGTTCTCGCTTTACTTGGCAACACTACATTTTGTTTAACTGTTGTTTTCTGCAAATTTGTCGCGTACTGTGTGAGCGCCTAGTAACTAAAATGTTAAAATAGAAATATATCTCACAACATTGCCTGGAAGAAAGGAACCTACTACAGCATGCACTCGGGGCAAGACAGTTTGAAGCTAAATGCAGTGTTTTGCAAACGACAGTTCAATTAATATGGAAACAGACACAGATTAATTATTATTAGCTCTGAATTACAAAGACAAAAAAAATATATACACAACCATTAAATAAGTAATGAACAATACGTGGCTCGCGAACATCTAATGCAATCGTGTCAGTTGAGTAACAGTGTTACCAATTAAGTAAGTTCGTAACTAAATGCTAATTAAATTGCTATTACACAATCAATCTTCATCAAACTACGAGCGTAACCCTCTTCTGGGTACTATCTGTGGTTTCCTGAATAATAATAATAATACGCAGATACATCCAAAGAGGAAAAGCCTAAAAAAAGAAATCCGAACTTGACCGAAGTTCTGCAACATTGGAAATGTTGTCTCTGTAAATTCTGTCAATTTAGCTTGCCCCACCTCTTTCAGCGTACGAGATGCTTCTTCTGATATATGTAACTTTAAAATGACTGTCAACCTGTCACTTAGTATGTAAAAAAAAGCACGTACGAAATTCAGAATACTGCTTCTGTATTAACATAGCAAATAAATCATTTTGCACGTTACATGTTTGAAAAATGGATATACCTGAGAAGTACGAAGGCTGAAAGGAAGGAAGGAAGCAACTTTGGCTTTTTTTTTTCTTGTGAATACGTAAATTTTCATCTGTAACTTTAATTGCATCCCTTGAAACGATCGTCTTTAAAGACTTTGTCGTAAGAAATTATATAACACAACTAAGCTTAATGCTCCGTGCAGTTTAGTAAGACGTGAGTCTCAAAGCAGAAACTCATTTGTTATTCTGCTGACAGTTCCTGCTATTCTGTCGTTCATGATTTCTTTTCTGACAACGTCTGACGGAGATCTATAGCTTGCCAAATAATCTTCACATAAGCCTTGTTATCTTACTATCTTCAAATTCCATTACGGAAGCTATTAGTTCCTATCACGCCTACCTCATCTTCTTCGCTGCGGGTAGGTATCATTTGAGACTATTGGATACCTAAAAACTTAACTTTCTTACGAAGTTTAAGGAAGAGAAAAAAAAAACTTTTTCTTGCTTAAAAGAAAAAAAGATGTAGCCTAGAAGTTCAGAGAATAAAGTTTCGAGCTCAATTTTCTCTGTATTGCATGTTGATGAGGCCACGGCAAAAAAGAAAATATTGTTTTGATACAATCTTAATACTCATGGGAGTTTTACCTCTTTGAACAAGTTTTACCAAATAAAAACAGCCTCGAGCAATGAATTTTTACGCTATTCTTTTCTCGCTTGAACAAGCTTCTGAAATTCATGAATAAATGTTTCTCGGCTTTTATATTAGGCTACTTTTCTTGAAGAGGTCAGTACATTTAAGATTGTCAATGCTTCTGCGGCTTACCAGTATGTAAGCCTCTCTGAGCTTGAATTTGCAAGTAATAACGTAAGGAAATAAAATATACCCCCGAGATAGCCATTTTGAATCTATTGTATGTTTGGGTCAGGCCGGGATGGGGTAGGTAGAGGAAGAGACTATCCCGCCATTCGCCTAGTGAAACTGAGGGGAAACCTTGGAAAACCTCGGTCAAAATAGTCGGCCGCGGGGTTTGAACCCATGTACCTACCCATTGCCGATCCGAAGTCTGCGATGTTACCACCTGGACCACGATGACTGGGTGAGAGTACCATTTATTGGTCAGTTTCGAAAATCTTATTCAAGTCAGAGGGAAAACAAATATGTCGCAGAAATTTAATGACAGAGCCTGTTTCTATCTAGTTTTTACCCTATCTCTGTTAAGCATGAAAAGAGTGCAATTTACTTTAATAATAAAGTCGGATCATCCAAAGGGAGTTCAGCAATTTCCTCACTCTTTTCCTTTGTTTATTTTGGTTGACTGTTCGACTTTTCTCTCTCTTTAATTTTGCCAATGAATAGGACCCGCTTTGTCCTCTCTTTATGGTCCCTTGAACCAAACTTCAATATAACATTTAGACGATCTAATCATTTTGTTTTCGAGCTGGATTCCTTTAACATTCTCCTTCAGATTCGCATTTCGAAAATTTAAATCCTTTCATATTATTTTTTTTTTCGTACAGGCCACCGTATTCCCCCAAACAAAAAAACATTTAATATATATTTTTCTCAGTTCTTTGTTCATCGTCCCCCACAGAAAAAATTCTTCTTCATGAATGGCTCCTTCGCTATTGGTTTCTCTCGTCTTTATTCCATTGTAGCATGTGCTCAATTTCAAGAAGGCGACCTTCATATGTTCTTATCATTGCATGAAAGTAAGAATCTAGCTGCAACGTCAGGGTAAAGGAGAAGAAAAGACGTTGGAGTAAGCGAGGACAAAGTAGACACACAAGGATGACGGAGAAGCACCAGAATGCGAGGATAGGACAGATAACGTAAAGGTGAGGGTAAATTAACAATATGGGTTTAGGCCTTCTCTATCAATATACCTATATATTCAAGTCTCCTAAACTAGTCTATCTATCTTTATTATTTCTATATCAATCCATCATTCCTGGATACCCATCAACATCTTACGTTAGTATTATCTACTAACCGATATCCCACTTATGAAACAAACTTCCGGATCTGTTCAATATTAGGGTAAAAGTTGTTTTTTTCTAACTGATGTTTTTTTGGTTCAATTGTCCGTTATAGGTCAGATTACGTTTTACTGAAAACATGGCTTTCTTGTCTGCTCTCGATATCTTCTGTTTTTTCTTAAAAAAAAAAAGTTTGTGGTAGTATTTGTTCAGTTTAAAAGTTTTAACCACCCCTAGCAACAGCTTACGATTTTCCAACCTGAGCTAAAGTAGTCTAAAGCCCATAAATATAAATTAAATTCAATTCAAAACAATCAGCTTAACAATACTATTTGTTAAATCTTCAAAAATTCCTTAGAAAACAAGGGAAAAAATCGGAAAAGAAGGAAATACAGAAAAATACAAGATAAAAACAAACTAGAAAAGGCATCTTGAAATCAATCTCAATCACCCTTTAAACAGCAAGAAAATTCACAGCAAAGGAGAAAGGACAAACTTTCCTGTTAATACAGACCAAGAAAAAACATCAAGAAAGATGTAGAAACATTTTTTTTCCCATATATAAAAATGTGTGTTTGTTTTCTTTATTCGAAATTCCTCTTCTATTGAATAGATGCTTCTGCGTTTGAGAGAGAGAGAGAGAGAGAGAGAAAAGAGAAAAATAAACATTCTGAAAGGAAAACTTTTAAAGGACTCGCTGTTTCCATAGCAATGTCAAGGCAGAAAAGCAGTATTAGCAGAAGTTGGCAATGGGCGGTGAACGCCTTTTATGACACCTTTCTTTTTCCCCTTTTGTGTGCTTGTAAATATACCGCTGCAGTACAATTTCAACGTAGCAGTAAAGTATATATACTGGAGTAATGTTAATTTCTCCAATGAGACAAGCTGTAATCTCGAATTTAGTGAATTGTGCCAATTGGGAAATGAATGCTACCAAATATTACGTGAGGTGAAACTTCTCTTCATTCCCACCTCCCATCTCTCTCTCTCTCTCTCTCTCTCTCTCAAACACACACACGAACCGAATTACAGTATATGCTACACTGAAATATGATTGGAGACTCACTATATGGGAATTTCTGAGCTAATCCTGCCTGTAGACCAGATCTGAATGGGTCATTTCAACAAATAATCAAAGATTGAGGAACAATTAAACCGCAGTGTTCCTTGTTACGTTTGTAGCTATACAACCTTGGGTACTAATTACGCTGACTCAGAAAGGGAACAAAAAGATTAATCATAATACTTTCCACAGACATGTTAATGAAACACGTCTAAATTACCTTTAAAGAGAGCACTACGTATGTGTGTGTGTGTGAACTACTTTATTAATTGCTAAATTACTACGCATGAAGTGCGCGGCAAAGTAGGAGAATACAATGATTAAATAAGAAAAGAAGCGACTTGATTAGCCGAGAAGATATTTAATTACAGACTGGCCAAACCATCACTAAGTTTATTCCACGTTCTTTTCACATGATATCTGTATACAGAGCGATTCGAAACTCACAAGACTCCCCATTTGGATCTGAAACTGCGAGTGGTAATCACAATAATAATTGATAATACTGTAATGTTCAGCTGCGAGGTATCAATCAACCTTTTGCGCTATAGCAAGATGGCCGCCGTCCTGAACTAGAAAAGTCAACTAGAAGCAATGTGTTCAATGTACACTCGGATTAAAAAAAATGGCTGACTGGTACACTTCCTGAGCTGAGTAAGTTTCACGCATATAGCAACGCCGAGTCTAAATTCGATTTTGAACTATTTTACACCGCATGTAAATTGTAATTGTCTAACATGCCTATGCCTAACATAAATTGTGAACATGAAGATTAGCTATATAAAGATACACATATTCATGCAATATTGTTCTAGTGTTGCGATTAATTTACTACAATTTTATTCCATTACCAGTTCCTATACCCACAAACAGTTTGCCATCGCCTGCCAACTTGTTTTATACTTATTTCCTAGTCAAGTAAAACCACTTACTATAAAACACTGCAAATTGTAAGAAAAAGGTGTTCAAAATAGTGCTCAGAAGCGAAAAACATATGACCAAAAGCTGATTTATTTGAGGCGTATACAAAATGCTTTATCCCTGATGGTTGAGTGGTAACATTCGCTACTTTGTAATCAATCGGTCCTGGCTTCGATACCCGGTAGCGACATAAGTGGTTCACAGTCCATTTTCTATACTGTATGTCCCATTCTTAGAACATCATCTTCATCCGATGTAAGGCAATGGCCAACCACAATCGTTACGCCTTGCTTACGGGCGTTTGCGTCGTAATACCAATTTAGCGTCAGCAGTTAGATACAGTACCATGTGCCATAGTGGAAGAGTAAATTACGTTTATAAAATTGTAACTATTCATTGAAGTTCTTATTCCTACAGCAAGGCACAGACAGACAAAGATAAAAGAGCAACGGAAACTTTACTCGAAGATTAAGCCGCCATCTTATTTCTAACCAGAATAAATCAAAATTCATTTTCCAGTCGTAAGCAAGACAAGAAACTAAGTATATTGTGTTGAAGATGTTGTCAAAATTGAAAGTCATAATATCTTTTTATGCCAGCGGCGTAACTGCTATGGTGCAAAACTCCGCAACATAGGGGGCGATCCTTCCAAGGGGACCTTTCACCCTAGCCCCTCAATTGGCCGATCTAGCTCCGGCCTTGAGTATTCTCTTGCGGGGGGCATAACATGTAATTATGAGGAGAGATGAGGGAAATCGAATAATATAATTTCAGTACATATTACCACTTTTCTGTCTTGCCTTTTTCTTTTTCTTCTTTCATGTTTTCGTGCTAGTTGGATATTTTCCCGCGCCTCGAAAAAAAAAAAATGGCAGCTCTCTCATGTCTGAAATCTTAAAGGTGAACGCTTCAAAAATTAAAGAAACATTAATTTTTCCGTAGGCAAGGAACCCATTTTTCCTCTCTTTGCCAGTAATTAACGTGATTAAGAACACTCATTATCAAATCGTGAATATATATTATTTAACACATTACCCTCCCTTGCGTGTTCTTTTCTTAGTTTCAATATATGACCAGAAAATACTAATGTCGCAATTAGATCTGCGAGAAGTGTCGCCGTAAATGCAAGCTAAAAAAATAGACGCGTAAAGAAACCAGATTTCTCGAAACACACACAAATAGATTATTAGTGGCAATCGTTTCGTTTATATCACTTCTAAAATTCAAATTCTGATCAACCAGTTTCTTCAGGGAACTTGTGACGTCTGAATTGGAAGCACTATTCGCCAAGCATGACAAGAAATTTTTGAATTTACCTTTATTAGAAAAAAAAAAAAAAGCAAAACAATGTTTCCACAAACTTTTTTTGTTTAATCGTGTTTGTACAACTCATTTTATGGTATTTAAAAAGACAGAGGAATTTATTAAAGTAGAAGCATTTATTATTATATCTTTTGGAAGGCGTTTTGAAGGGTAAGTTTCTACACTGAAGTCGGAAAGAATTGATCACTGCCTGTTTCGTCTGCGATAAAGGCAAAAGGGTAATAGTTAGTAGAACACCCAGTTACTGCTGCCACATTTCGTAAACGTTACTAACAAGCAACCCTTCCACATTGCCAAGCTTAAATATTTTTGGTCTGCTTCTGATATAAGACAACAAGTTCCGCATTTTATACAAGTGCGCGGCAAATAGAATAAATTACGTGCCAACAACAGCATTGATCTCTCTGTCTCGCAGCGCCATGAAGTGTCAGCAATAAAGTCTCGCCGGCCCACGTCTAGTTATCATCATGATTCGGAGAGTATTTGTTAATAGAAGTACAAGGGTGCATCTAGCTAGCTGAAAGTTTACCAGGATATAACGTAAAGAAAAATGTGTTTTGCGAAAGGCATGATAAATTCACAACACTTTTTCTAGGCATGTCTTATACGTTTTTACTACAAAATTGCGAAAATTTTGGTAAAGACATTTACAAAAAGAATGTAAAAATTATTATTATTATTAATATTTTTTTACAGTGTACAAAGTTCAACCTGTAATCTTTTCAGCTACTATCGACTCAACTATTTACTTCTTGTCCAGTACATGCAAAAAAGATCGGAAAGATCCTGGCCATTAATTTAACGTACTTAAAAGGGAAAACGTGGAGAACATAGGATAACAATGTTCACACAGATAGTGCATATGATGTACTTAAGTGTGACGTCGTGTTGGGACATATCACCGTCAGTTTGACAGATTCAACGTTTCCAGAGCAACGCAACGAAAATAATTTCATAGCTGAAGTTAGTCCATTGAAAATGATGAAATTAAAGGTCAAAGGCGAATAAATTTATAGACACAGTGCTAGAAAATAGTATGTTAAACTATTGGGTGTGTGCAAAAATTCTACCCGTTTTTGAACCCGAAATAGAAAGACGGAGATCACAGAAGGTTAGGCACCTAGGACAGTCATCATTTTATATGATATCTTGCCATCTGTCTGACAGGAAATTAGTCCCTTGTCGACAAAACTTCTCTGGTTTAAAGTCAAACAAATGTTTTGTATGTCATTTTCACTTCTTTTGCATCTACTGTTGCCCACGAGACGAGTTTTAGGCTGTGTCGTCTCGAAAATATCTTGTCCAGAGAGTGTCTCGTCTCAAAATGATGTATATTTTACATTACGAGAGCATTTCTATAACCATTTCTCTGCCTCCTTTCGTCTCGTGGGCAACACTACCTCATCAGTCACCAAAGGTTAGTGAGCCTAGGTGTTCTGTAATGAGCAAAAAAGTTTCCTAGAAGTAATGTCGCGTGAATATATCGGGTAGCGTAGCACTTCCCATCCAAAAATTTAATAATAATGCCATGTGATGGTAGCAGCATGAGGTCTGGCGTTATCATGATGGAAGATCCCTTGTCCGTTTACGTATTAGTTCTCATATCAATCTATCTAACTGCTGGCAGTTACAGTAGGTATTTATCGTTTTGTTAGGTGTAAGTATATCCCAATATCCATCCCTTCCCATCCCAGCTTCTGTCTCCATCCAGGGATTTCCGAAACCAACAGCGACATGTGTTACAATCAACTGCATGATCGCCTTCTCTATACACTTGACGAATGTTGTGGCACGATGCACCTGCAGTACTACTGCCTTAACAAACTCGTACAGTAAATAGTGTCTGATGTGCTCCTTCTCGCTTGGCATTTTGCCCCGTTCAATGCGCGAGATACTATCAGACACTAAACTGCCTGTCTATAAACTATTGCTCCCCACTTTCCCGGCCAACGATTCAAGTCATCGGAGTAGCTCGATCGCGAGTGGCATCTGCAATACGAGAAGAATTTTTGCCCACAACCAATATTATGGAAGCGTAAATGGGATGATCAGAACGAATGCCGAAGTCTACTAAATTTGTGGTGATGAACCTCACTATCGGCAGAGATCACATGATGATGATATATGTTCTGCTTGGGCGAAAGTCGACGACCCGAAGGTCTCTGGACAAGGTGAACCGATGTTCGTTCATCATTGCCTTGCATTGGATGAAGTTGGCATCCTAAGGACGGTACCTACAGTCTAAAGAGGGCTCCGAACCAGTTGTGTCCCATCGGATATCGCACCTAAGACCTCTCGTATAGCAGAGAATTATCCCATTTTGATCCCCACATTGCGTAGGAGGTCCCACACTATTTGGGATCCTAGCATATTGTTTTGTAAATGTTAAAGGGAATGTTGTAGGTTTGAAATTTCAGGAATATCCTTAGAATATTCTGAAAATATGCATGACAAACAAGCAAACAAATTATCACCACGTGGTCTTTTTTTTTCTAAAAAAATAAACATATTCCAATCATAAAAGAAACACATTATTTACAATGGAAGATACAAATACTAGATACGTCAACACACCTTATTCTAGAAGAACCGCATTGTATGTTTCTTGTTCAAAAGGAAACCAAAGAAAATTTATTGGTGACATTAAAATTATATTTTCTTTCATTTTTGTTTGCTTTTCATCTTTCTTTTCTTTTCTAATTTATACGCTGAAGGATAATTTTTTGTTGCTGTAATTTTGTTTCCTTATCAACAATGCACATATAAAAGAAGAGGCAACACGAATCCCCATCGATTTTTCTCTAACAGTTTGAAGAAGACAACAAACAAGACAGAGAAGATAAGATAATGTTTGTCTTGCTTCGTATCTTAAGACATTTTGTAAACACTTGACAGATACAGATCAAATTGCTATTCTATCAAAAGGGTTACCTTGAAAAGGTGCGCTATTTCGAGTTGAAACACACACACATATGATAGACATAATAATCACAAAAACAGCAGTATATCTTTGTGTATATATATACACGTTGAATTGAATATCGAACAAAAGAAAATGGATCCGGGAAAATATAGTAACAATATAATGTTTAGTTAGTATTTCCTCGTAGTAATTTATTATAGCGCTTCTATTTTCTTACGTTTTTAAACAAAAGATTGGGCGATCTTTCCTGAAACAAGTGTAGCAAAGAGATTCTCACTACCCATCAAGGTTAATGACATTGAAAAGTGACCTTGTCCAGAACTCCAGTGTTCAATTGCACCGAAATCATAAAATGTTAGCATCAAAATTAAACGTCCCAATGCATCAAAATAAAATAAATACAATTTTTACAGCATCTTTATACCCACCTTTATGAAACTGTTCCTCGAATTTTGAATTCCCTAATTACATCAGGTAGACCTATTAAAAACTGAGAATTTAAATTATGAGAATTCCACGAAAATAACCTGGAGTTTTTTTTAAAAACTAATAAAAGTTTAAATTAATTATCTTATCAAATTATTGTGAACTATTGTAGTCGGTTGTACACTTACTAGTACAGATTAACCCTAGGATGCATATATCTTTCTATTTCGTAATTTACATGTGTAGGGACAAATTAACACAGTACATAATTTAAAGAGAAACTATTTTATATATGGGAAAAAAGAGATATCCCTTCCCAACCAGTGGCGGCTCCAGGATTTTAGTTGCGAGGGGCTAATGTTAGCAACTCGAGCACAACTGTTTTGAAATTAATCGATTATACAAAAGTGATATTTTTATTTCTGGAGAGTGATTAAAGAGTGTGAAAACGCCCTTATATTTCTAAATATCTTAAAGAAACGTTAGGCAATGTTAGGTGGAAGGCGCTATCTGTTGAAAGGTATATTATTCACGGCCGCCATCTTAAAGTCCGTCATTTTGAATCTCGATTCATTTTCTTAAAATGGGTCGTGTAATATGTCATTCAGGGCTAGAATTTTATGGGGAAATACGTTTCTGAAGTCAGTAATGCTGTAAATGTGTTATTGTGAGGGATAAAGGTATGTGACATTAATCTGTGCTAATGATGCAAAAATAGGCTGAGAAAAAAAAAACATTTCGTTTTGAAATAAAGGAAACAAAACCTAAATGCATACAAATCCATTGCGATACGACACTATACTGAGGAACAATTTGAAACCATTTGGGTTTAATTTCCTTCAATATTTCTAAACGAAATGGATATTTACCCTATTTATCCTCATATTGCTGAGTGTTACCATGAAATATGACACCGGTATCCTAAAAAAATGATATTTGTAGAAAAATTACATTTGTCCAGAAACAAACGGAAGCATTTCTTGAGATAAATTGTTTGAAATATTGATATAACAATAAATTAATGGCGAGTCCTCTTATCATCAAAGCGCAACATTCTTCTGATATCTTCAAAGCGGTTGGCAGATATTGTTGCGCTGTAACGTGGATCAGAATATTTGTTCCGAAAGGACAGCGTGAAGGCACATCTCACTTACGTTCTATCCCCATCAACAACAATATCCCTATATCGCCAGAAATTCTTCTTTGCATAGTTCTGTCCAGGTTTTCCTTTTCTCATACGCCGTCTACGATTTGTACACTAAATTAACTCGTCTAATACAATCAGGAGTGATGACTACATCAAATGTACTTTTAGGTGCTGTAGTCCCAAAAGCCTTTCTTTGGATCCAGTAGTTGTTCTTACAAAGTTATGTACACGCTAGAACTTTCAGCTTTTTTTCCGGCCATGTCGGAATGTTCATTCCTTGTTATTTACGAATTGGGAAATAATATTCACATTCAAGATAACACAAACTGTGGTGGCGTTAATTACCAAATCCGAATGTCGGAATATTCCGGCATGCAATCTGATGCAATTTCGGAATTGGCTCCGTATTTCCGAACATCTTTATTCGGTACCCACTTTACAAGAAACTGTAGTGCCATTCTTAGAAACTCAGGAGCTCGCTTCGGCAGTACGTAACAACAGTGTCAGTGATGAGGCTCACTTGTCAGTAAAAGTATTAGAGAGGGTGACAAGTAAAGTCTTCAATTGTCTTTGTGATAAGATGACTTACATCTGAAAAAAAAAAAATAAGCAGAAACCTTTACAGTGAAGTTGAAACAAGGTCACTTAGTGACCAGGCCTGAGACGAAAATAGGTGACCCGGAGACCTTGTCCGAAACTTGACCCGAATAATCCAATTGACCCGGTCAGGGAAATGTAATTTACAGAGCATTTCGTTGTATTTTTTGTGTTCACCCTGAAAAGAAACATTGATCAAACGCAAGGAAATAATTAAAAACTCTGTTTTGTCCTACGGGTTAGCGGGTCTAAATCGGGTCACTGGGTCAGGTCGGGTCCGAAGCCTAGACCCGGTGACCCGGTCGAAAACTTGACTCGGTGACCCATTTCAGCTCTGCTTTACAGACAACCACCGTATGTTCGCCCCGTCCGCTATAGAGGGGTTTTAATTTTAAAAGAAAACATTATCAAGCTGTCCGTGTTTGTTTTTAATATAGTCCACTATTGCGAGAGTTCCCTTCCATAATTTCCTGAAGGGAAATTTAAAATTGTCCGTTTTCGGGAGTTTCACTGTAATAATACTTATTCTTATAAGCGTGCCTTTTGAACCTGCACAACGAAAATACTGCATAAGTTATTACAGTTTCTTTAATTTTTCCTGCATTTTATGTTATTTCGGATGTTAAGGGGCACTAATTTGTGTATAAGCCGTTCCACGTGCACTTTGGTGTAAGCATCTTACAAGAAGAAAGCCAGTTGTTTCCAAAGTTCAGCTCTAAACTTCAACTTGGTAATATTTTCTTCATGCTTTAAGCTGGCAGAATGATGCAGTGGCAACGTTATCGACTTCTGAGTACTGAAGCTAGGAAACATAAGTTCAACTAGCAAAGTTTTTTTTTTTAAGCGATCGTGAACAATCGAATTGTAATTTTTCTTACTAAACGTCGACTCCTAAGGAATGTACAAGCAAACCCCTCGAATCTCCTACGGTGGGAAAGATACCTCAATTTGCAAAGAACTGTGTCACAATACAGACGACGATGATTTACAAATATTGATTGGAGGGGCAAAATAAAGTTTATGGGCTTCAACAGGACAATTAAGAACACATTATCAACTTGAAATAGTTGAACACGAAGCCAGTCTAAATTAGTGAAACATTGTTACTGAAAAGCTTTACAAATGAAATAATTCACATAAACGCGATTTCAAGATTAAAGTGAAAACGGAACAGACGAAAAATTAAAAAAAAAATGCATTTCGGGCCTTTTTAGATAACTACAGACTTCGGCCCGTCACGATGCCATTAATTGTTAAGTTTTAAAATCCACAAAGATCCATGCCCGAGCCGCGATTCGAACCCAGAAAAACAAAAATAAACATAGAGAAAATCATTGCAAACGCCCTCTCCGGGATCCCCATGTTTCAACAAGATAATGTACTCGGGCATTGATCTCCTCACTCAAAAAACAACGGTTGGCGAATTCTCCACATTACCTTGGCCCGCAAACTCACCGAACCGCATTTCCATTGAACATGTTTTGAGATATGCAGAAATAGACAATGAAATCTGCTAGCGCTCCGCCCCCATAAAAAAAAAATATGCACCAACTAACGGTGTATCTACGGAGATATAACCCGAAATAAACTAACGATATTTGGTACCTTGTGGAATATGTTTCACGACGTCTGCAAACCGGGATCTCCCGGTAAAGATAGATCAAACAGTTTTTACATAAATATTTCTAATACAAAGTTTGTTCAGTATATAATTATAGTCAGTATCAATGCATTGCTCTCATTGAATTCTAAATAACTACTTGATTTTGCACGAGACAAGTAATATTTATGGTCAATAACACACTGCTTTTTCTTCTAGACACAATTCGGTAATCACTTTGGCGCTACAAAACAGCAAAAAATGCATAATATTATCTGTTTATCAACGTTCGTTTCTTGTTCATCTAGCTAGCGACTTTACGTCTTTGCTAAATCTATAATCGCTCTTTAGCCTTATCAGGTTTGGTGCCTGATATCATGGTAAATATTTGTGTTTGTAGCTTTCTTCTTTTCCCAAACGCAATGAATTGTTGTTTTAAACTGTTCTTTTTTTTCTATTGGGCGAAATAGCTTGCTTGAATTACGTAACACACGCTTCGTTGCTTCTTCGTATTTTCGTTCCATAATTTTCAGATATCGACCTGTTTCAAGACCAAGGTTTACCTCCCCTTCCCCCAATCCTTTATATTTATTACTCAAACTTTGCCTGTGACTTCCTTCTTTTTTCTCCTCCCGAATGCTGGTCCTTGATCTTTCTCTCCCGCACTCAGCAACGTTGTTTTATGCTAGCAGTGAACTAGATAACCCACGATAATGGTTAAAGTTGATGTACTTGGATTCAGTGACGTGTTAGCCCTGGGATTTCAGACCTTTCAAATTTGGACTATTCTACGAAATTATAGTATCTCTTCACTATAAAAAATTATATCCTATAGCAGTTCTTTTCTTTTTTTTTTTTCGCACAGACAAAAAAAAAAAAGATCAGACTTCCTTCTCTTTTCTTTCGTAGCTGATTAATTATTTGCGTACACAGCTCTTAACTTAATTGCCGGTACCCTGGAATAATATTATGAACATGACTTGAGAGTGGACAAATAGTGTGCTGAAAGTATGTAGATCCAAATTCGAATTTACTCCTAGCATATCACCAACAACAAAGGTACTCAGTATTAAACTCTCAAACACATTACAATTTGTGCTGAGCGAGCGTAGTTCAGTTTGAAGAACGTTGGATTTCCATTCGGGAGATCCTGAGCTCGGTCCCAGAGGCTATAGCTATCCTGATTAAGATTTTTCAAAAGGTTTTCTGTCACACTAGCCTAGTGCCGAAATGGTAGATGCCTGAGCCAAAGTTGCCTGAAGACCATACGTAAATTCACGTTCTAGTTCAGACCGACTTCCTTTCCACATCCTTTTTACGGCCTGAGCCAAGGTACCTAAATACCAGAACAACTAAATTACATTCAGTTAACACTACAATCCATGGAATTTATTTTTAAATCTAACTGCATTCATATAAAATAATCAAAAAGAAGGAAATACTGACTTTTTAGAGACGCATTTTACTGCACTGAAACGATTTAGCAGCCGATTTCTCCAGAGAAGTCCTTAACGTTTTATATTATATCGCAACGGAAAAACAAACAACTCTGACGTTACATTTGGTGATAGCTAACAGCTACTCCTTTTATTGCTTTTACTATTTACATATGCACTGACAGATCGAACAGTGGGAGTGCATTTGCAATAACGAAATGAGCGAAACTGTGCACATACCAGTATCTGGCAGTGTGAACTCGTTCAGCTAGCCTGTTAACAAAATTTTAACTAAGAAAAAGAAATACCTTTATGGGATTTGTTCATGTAAGGATCTTACAACTTATAGGGAAGTTATAGCAAAGGCTTATTGACATCTCCTCACACATCTTTTTACTTCTCCTCGAAACCTCTCTACGATATTTGACTCGGGGTTTGTTGTCTCATCTGTCCGTCAGAAGGACACTTCAGACAAAAAGAAATATCATATTTTCGCTCTCTTACGTACCCATCTCCCGTGGTTTAGTGGTCACGGTCACTTACTTAAAATAAGCACTACGGAGGCAGCACGGATTTTCCTGAATGAGGATTTCCAAGGGTATTTATTACCTTCAATCCCACCATCCGAGTACGGTCGTATCGTACCCAACCATGGGCAGAATAACAGTTCTGTAAATTCTAAATTTCAATATTCATGGTATCAGTCGTGAGTTGGAAGTTTCTGCACTGACTAGAAACATATTATGTTCATTCTTGTTGAAAGGTTGAAAAATTATTTTACAAAGAGGTAAGTCAAGGAACAGGAGCTCACGTTTATTACCGAATGTTTCAGGTAGAAGCGCCATTTTGGAGAATTTAATGTCAAATTTGATTACATTATAATGCCGTCTAGTTATTATTAGTTCTGCTCCCACTTAAGAAGAAATGGATGGTCGTCTCCTTTGCGCAGTGACGAAAAAAAAAGTTTCTGTTCAAATTTTGGCGTAGTGTTATTAATACCCACCTACTTTTTAACTATTGGTTTGGATATTCACTACAAAAATCAAAAGAAATTTTAAAAAATTAGCACAGATGATATGTAAATAGAACTTCCAAATCGTTGTTTGCAAGTTGGTTTGGTGGATGAGTGGATATAAAGGCTGCTTACTAAGTAGCAGACTCTAGTTCGAATCCCGATCGTGTCAAGTCATATTTTTTCTTCATTTCTTGTTTAAAAAAAAAAAAACATTTTTATATGCTTATATACATTATTAATAAATTAGTTATCAAGGGTTAGGTTAGGTCAGAAAAATCAGGTTCGGATAAAAGATACATTCTTGTCTGAAAGTTTTCAGCTATCAAACGTTTCAAATTAAAAATTCGTGCAAGGAAAAGCACATTATAAACATAGGAGGATAGTCTGGCGTTGGAAACTGTCGGTTAAGGCCACCATTTCGTTTACTTGCCTAACCAGGTTCATACAAGAAGAACAAAACGTTATTATACTTTGATAAAAGTACGGTAAATAGTTTCGTATCAAACATATCACCAAAGAAAGTTACAGTCTTAGTATGTAAAAAAAACAGTAGTACCGAAAATAATCACATGATAGTAATTAAGTACATTATGACGTAACACTCGTACACTTTGACCTATCCCTTATTTAAAAGCTAACAAAACAAAAGAACTTGTATTTGCTTATCTCAGTACATTATGAAGAAAAAGATGGATTGTTTACCTAGACTACATTACCATTATTATCCAGATATAACCTTGGATTATTCTCACTTAGTGCCTAATGAGTAAAAGGTAACTTGGTCCATCGTTACATACTGTTTGTCTTCGTTCACACATCGAACGTTTAAGAGACAGTAAGGTCCAATGTTTCAAGGAGATTTTCTACAAATAAAATAACTACCAACTTGCGTTTGCGTGTAGACAAAAGAAGGAAATTTGAAGAGTCGATTACGCATTTTGACTTTCATAAGTGAAGACGAATTTTGTATTATTACACAAGTAAACCAGTGGCGGATCCAGAGAGGGATGTGCGCCAAAGAGAAAATATTTTTTATAGCATTATTTCAACATTTTATCTAAAAAAAAAAAAAGCTTGGATTTGTTTCCGTACAAATCTAATATATATAGAAATATCAATTTGAAAAATACCTTTGTCACATTCCATGATAAAACGTAGCAATATGAGGAAAAAATATAACAAATTTCTACTTTAGAAAATTTACTTAGTGGGGAAATATCAAGAATGTTCCTGGTTCATTCCAACTGCGCCCCTTCACGAAAATCCTGGATCCACCACTGAAGTGAACTATAGATGCCGCAGTCTTATTACCGGCCTGACTCCACGTGCAAGTCATGTGTTCTTCAAAGCACGTGGCTGCGTTGTTGCCAATTTAGTTTTCTACAAATCACCTTCTCAGTCACAATAATTTCTCACTCCTTTCTTCTTGCCATAATCAGCAACACTGCAGGTTATAAAAAATATATTCTGCTGTGATTTGCAGTTAATCATCGTGTAAGCTACTAAAGATGCAAATATTTATTTACTTGACATGGAAACAGTAGAAATATCTTCTGGCATTACGTTGCTACCAGCAACCAAAGACAGGATTGTTGTTCAACTATTCATGTTGCTTCTCTGTGATCAGAGACAAGGAGGTCGACGCAGTAAAGGCTATCATAAGTTTGTATGCCATCATCTGTTAGCCACCTGCAGAAATACTTAAAAACTGAACGTTTCAAAACCGTTATGTCAAATATAATGTTCGTTGTTGCATCGCGTTTAATAAACACAAACATCAAAACTTTCTTATATATATATATATATATATATATGACTTTTCTATTTCCGTGAATTGTCTAAAATATTGAAAAATAAATGCAACAGGGAATAATTATTCGTAAGTACAATGTAAAAATTAAAGTTATTTGGAAAAAGAAAATAGAAAGACGTGAGGGAAGGCCGGGATCGAATTCTAGTCAGCGTTCCGATGCTCTACCTACTACGCCAAACCGCCCGAGCGTGCAAAAAATGGTTTCGCACCGCTCTGTACGCTCATCACGTACAAGACCACTACTACACAGTGTGTAGTAGACCAGAATGGCAACTACATACTTATCGAGCCTTTACAGCGGAGAACTGCTAACTGGAGGGTGACTATAGAACGTTTCAGAATAATCTAACGTCAGCTCAGCAATGAACTTACGACTGCATTAAAGAAATTAGTTCAATGGCAAGAATTAGTTACCACTGGCGGAACCACCCGCATTACTTTTCGGTGTCCAATATTATTTATGCTAATTTTGGTGTATATAGGTATAACGGAATGGAAGTAATTTGAACAACTGATTTTTAAAAAATGGATTGGCGGCATTGATCCACTGCGCTTATCAAGACGGTCCCGCTGCCAGCCAAGACATTCACAACGACACCTCTATCACTTCCCTACTCCTTGTTGTTCCTAAGAATTGTTTTCTGGACACGGATGGACCGACAGGGATTATAAGGTCCCTTCTTTGTAGCTTCGCTATCAAGGAATCTATAAGAATTTTAAAATTTAAGAACGTCCTGTTCAACCCCAGTGTTCTGCAACCAGTCAAACCCAGCTGCGGTGCAGGCTAGTATTCATTTTAGGATAAAGAAGTATGTAACAACATATTAAAATGTTTGTATATACATATATAAAAATATATGAAAGTAACAATGGCATGTTGTATTGTCACCCGACTTACGTCGGTATGCAAAATTTCATCATTGTATGACGTCGGGAAATGAGTTAAATTAACGTTGCAAGATTTGTACCAGAGATGAAACATGATTACAGAAGTTAATAAATAATAAAATGCGTGTAAAAAAGTGACTACAATTTCTTCTAAGTCTTCCGTTATACTTTATGAAAATGCGATATCTCATCCCACAGCGTACGATGCTGTCAGCACAAGATAATAAACCACCTCCATTTATCAGATATTAAATTACGACAAAAAAAGTAAAAAATAAACCCTCTGCAAGACTGACGAATTGACACCAATCAGGATATCCGTTCTGTACAGCGGTCACTTGAACTCACATACCCATACATAAACAACAATAGCGAACTCATGTAAACCAACTTCTACAAACGCCTTATTGTTCTAGAACGCGTTAGTAACAATTTGTTTTGGATCCAGAAGGAAAATCCAACTACTGCATTGTCGCAGGAAAGAGGGGTTGTAAATTCACAGAGAAATGATGTACAAAGACCACAAGGAATCTATTTATATCGATGAAGTAATATGTAGATAAAAATACACATATATTTTAATCATTAGTAACAGCATTGAGGCTTACGCCCATGTCGAAGGTGTTGCCATTACTTTGTACACTAACTTAACTCTTCTAGTCTATAATAGCAGATGAAATAAATAAAGAAAAAAAAATAGAAAGAAGCATGTGAAAAGTGAAACAAAATTGCTAAATTATTAAAAATGGGAATACAAAGTTTAATCAGATAGCACAAAATCATTGCACTTCGGGCAACTGCGAAAGGTTATCTCGAAAGACTGACTATCTGGTTTAAGAGAGGAAAATTTGATGTAAATAATAACAACGATCTTCCAAATGTGTTTTGCAAAGCACAGTTGTAATATATCTATGTTCTACAGTAACATTGCAATGTCTTCAAGCAGCTAATTATAGGTTGCATGGAATCACTAACCAACTCCTGTCTAAAGCACAGAAATATTAATATATTTTCTTTAAGTAGATCACATATTGGTAAAGTTCCTGTAAATGTCATAATAGTAAACGAAATACAGATTTTTAAAAAGTTTTTTAGTGGTACATTACGATGCCAATATGATCTTCACTACGCAGGTCAAAATAAAACTAAAATTTCTTGTTCATACTATTTACTTCGAACAATGCAGAGTGTCTGCTGTTCGTCCACAATATAAAGGCCCCCAAATATGTGTTCCTAACTTCCTTGAATTTTGAATCTGAATTTTATTTTAAGTTTTTTAGGCAACTTTAGCTCAGGCTGATGTAAGATAATGGGAAAATTGGTGGAATGAAGAAAGTGGGAGGAAACGGGAGAACCTCGAGAAAATCCACGCACATTTGTGCTTGTCCACCACAAAGCCCACATGGCAAAAGGCGGAATCGAATTGAGGACTCCACGCACAAGAGATGAGCGCTCTATCACTGACCCTCCCTAATTTCCATTCTACATCGTTAAAATAGTATATAATTTTAAATCCATTATACTCTGACGGAAAATAAAATCCCTACACTACAAAAAGGAGCTATGCTACGTCAATAAAACTTGAACACTAGATTAATTTACAATTATTCGATGTATTACATTGACGTAAGTTACAAGGTCACAACTTACGCGATGCGTGCACAGGGACACGTCGAAATTGAGTGTCACTGACAAATTGAATGCATGCCATTGCAGAGATGTCGGTTGTCATGTTGTGGGATAGTGGTCGAAGCCAGTTAGACCTGGACGGTAAAATCCACAATGGTCGTTGATGGTTGCGGATAAGCCCGGACCTAGCGTTCAATCATGTCCAACACATGCTCGTCAGTGAAAATTCTGGCAATCTTGGCGGCCAAGGCAAAATGTCTTCTCGAAGAGCATGCTGGATCGGAAGTGTAGTGGAGCATTGCTTTGAATGGAGCTTTGTACACTTTCAGACAAAGAGTTCTTCAGGTTTTTTTTTTTGCCGGACGGCTGCCGGAAGAATCCACTGGGCTTTCCGATTGTCTGAAAGCTGATCTTGTTACAGTAGAAATGAAAAAGCAGTGCGCGCTTGCACACCTTCAGACTTGTATCAGACATGTCGAACTGGTTTTAGTGTTTCCATCCCACTGTTTTATAATTAAATATCCTGTTTCTTTGCATTACCTACTGTTTTAATTTTCTTACTTAAATACTCCAAACAGATGTTCCAACCTGATCCGATGAATCTGAATTTGAATTTTAGTTATGGCCTTTCGGCATCTTTGGCTGAGGTCGCCGGATCGGATGAAAACCTGAGGTGAATTTTGTCTTCAGGTTTCCGTCCGACATGTTGGAAGCATGCGGCTAATGTGTTGATAAGGAAAGGGAGGGAGAGAAAGAGATAAACTTTGGTAAGCTTTATTTTATATGGGCCAGTCTAGTAACTGTTGACTTCGGCCCATCACGATTATTCGCCATGTTCGAGTAAAAAGACACCCATGCCCCTCGGGACCTTCGAATTGTTAGGCTAACACCTTAGGCCCGGTTCTGACGAGCTGAAAGAATGCTGAGCTTATGCTGAACGTCTTAGCATTCTTTCCGCACTCTATAAGCAAGTCACGCTATGGCTGAAGAAAGTAATGGGAGAGGTCATATGGACTGACTGGCCTGCTGATGCTGCACTCCTGCAGCATAGTCTTAGCGGACAAAGAGCTGAACGACGACTAAGCTGACTGTTATTTCTATTGTGTCTTATGCAGCAGGAAAGACAAACGGAAAGATTGCTGAACGTCTTCTGGGCTGAATAATCACGTGACGCGCTTTCTGCATTGTTTCACTCCAAGGTGCTTAGAATTTTGCCATCCCGCACGTGGCGCTCGCGTCGCATCGTCTGCTGCGCCTCGTTCTGAAGTCAATGCGCTTGGCGTGCTTGTGTTGGTTTGAGAACAGGTGTACTGGTGGAAATTTTATTTTGTGTAGTTTCGGTACATCCAGATGTAGACAAAGTGGACAATGAAGTATTTATCATGGAAATTGAGAAGAGGCCATGTATATGGGATATTCGGTGTGACGAATATAAAGACCGGAACCAAAAAGATGCGGCATGGAATGAAGTGTGTTGTATGTTGTTCCAAAACTTCAATGAACTTCCAGATGTACCCAACATTTTTTTAGTTTTCTTGCGTTTCTTTCTTATTTGCAGCCCTACGCACGCCACGGTGCCGATCATCCATGTTGACTGGCAAACTCGACGTAACATTTTCAGCTGCGTGTCAGCATTTTCTCCGCATTGCCTTGCGGACAGAGTGCTTAAGACGTTCAGCATAAGTTCAGCACTCTTTCCGCTCGTCAGAACCGGGCCTTAGACTGCACGTCTACCCGATCTGCCAAGAGAGAGAGAGAACTATAGTTTATACAGTGTTCCATAACTCATGTTCCTTTTTCCTTTTCAATTTTTGGAATAGAATGAATCAATGTTTTTCCTCTGTAATTTTGCTAGCACGTGAGGAAGGGGTGAGTGAATGAGTACGTAAAATTGAATAAGGTTAATTACAGATATATTGGACCAACGTTTCGTTCTCTTTCGGAAACTGCGAAACCGATTTTCTCCTTAACGGATATTAGAGTGAATTTGCCTCCTTTTTCGTTTTAATTCATCCTTAACATGGTTTTTCCATAAGCAGAAAATCACTTTCACAGTTTTTGCTACGCTAGACCACGAAACGTTGATCCAATATTTCTCTAATTAGCCGTATTCAAGTTTTGCAAACCTATCTCCCTCACGTGCTAGTAAAATTATAGCGAAAAACAATGATTCTTCTCAAACTTGAAAAGTAAAAGGGAACAGAAGTTATGGAACGCACTGCATGGAGAGAGAGAAAGAGAGAGAGAGACAATACGCACAGAGAGAGAAAGAGATAATTTAGAAAAAATGAGAGAGATAGCAACACTGTCTCTCTTTCTATCTTTCTTTCTGTCTCCTTCTTCCCTTCCTCTCTATTCGCCTTCTACGCGTGAAAGTCTTCCAGTGTTCAATGAGTAAACATGGCGAATCGGATCCGATGGCAGACAACATGTCTGTCAGACAAATCGGAAGCTTGTCGGAAAGTGTGCAAGCAGCCTTAGCCGTCGAGATTTAATTATTCTTATAATAGCCTAACGGGTGAATCGCACAGTCTGTGGACTTCACTATGCTGTCTCCTCCATTCTCTAAGCATCACGTCCTGTTACGGCCTGTATTATCTTTCTTAAGACCTTACATTTCTACTTTCACTTTACACCACGCGAACTTCAAACAAACTGCGTATATTTAGACACACCACGTGATATTTGATCAAGTGAGCACACGTTTTGTTTGCAAATTTGCACAGCAAATAGAGGCAGAAACGAAATGTAAATATCTTAGTCAGCTCCATGTTAACGATGAAATTTCGCAGTAAATGGTATATCTTTCCAATATAATATTTCAATTAGGTCTTAGTGTAATCAACGATCTAAACAACTAGGAACCTGAGGTACTTTTCATGGGTTTTTCTCAGTCACACCTTCAACACAAGCCATGGCCGACTCATTCCCGCATCTTTTTCCCTATCATAGATGCCTAAAGCCCTTAAACAAATTGAAATTCCAGAACTAACAACTCAAAATGTTCACCACTTATACCCTGCAAGTACTAAGTGTTATAGAACGACAATAAAATCACGGAGGTATCCCCTTACAGTATACATGGTAACCAACATTTAATACCTCCATAGAATATTTAAATGTGTTTTCTCTGAAACTAAAACATCAGACCCTGACTAGCGTATACTGTGTTGCTCGCGTTGAAGATGGGAATTGAATGATACCTAAACCTCACGGTTTTCATTGTAATCAACGTTTAATTTTATATTTAAATAAAAATATGGGATATAATGTGTGGATGTTTTCGTTACATTCATTTGAGAGAATTTGAAGAGAAATATTTCTAAAAGGTATCCCTTCGTTTACGGTAACTTCAAATACCCATCGCTGCACGAGCTTGGATTAAAAAAATGTATGTGCACTTTGCCAGGATTTTCAGTTTGGGGGTAGGTCTAAAGTCAAAATTGGGAGGGTGTAAGTGGAGTTTTGTACGGTTTCTATCGACTTTTTACCGTAAAAAAAATTAAATTGAGGGTGCGCTCGAAAATTTGGAAGGGGGGACTGGCAGAATCACTGATTTTGAGTGAATGGAAGTATCATTAACTTTTAACAGTATTTATTATTGAAAGTGGCTCCAAAAACAAACAGTCTAGCTAGTAATATAAAATTACATAAATTAAACGTATTGAACAAGTTGCAGATACCGTTTGATCTGTAACAACCTTTGATCTCTAGTCAAGGAAAGGAAATTAAGTGGATGCAAAAGTGCAAAGTCGCTTTAAAATAAATACAGTCTGAACACTTGAAAAGAACTTAACTTAAAGTCAATAGATATTTCTGGGATCGGGCAATACTTACTCAGTTCAAAGTAGACAAAAATTACAGTAAAAACTCTATACTTCGAACCTCTCGACAACTTTAACTTTCAATACCTCCTAACATGGTTCAAGTTTTTCGACTGCACCTTTTTTATCTGAAACTCGGAAATTCTTCAACGTCCAGCACTTTCCGCATTTCCTTTTACTTGGAAAATATTGATGTTCGACTTATTTCACAGTGTTGCCAATCGTGGATTCATTGAAGTCGCTTACTCACAAAGAACCTATTAAGTTTGAAACTCGCACATAACCAAAGGTTGACGCTTGACGGTTTTCTGGTTAGGTGGTTCTCAATCTTTTAGTCTCATGGCGCCTCTAGAGTAGAAGCTTCCAGAGATCTCCATAGGTGGTGTTACTAGCTTTCACAACTATTTCCTTTCTTCAATGCTATAAAACACTGTGGACCATGTGTTGCTAGCATATCAGATTAAACTATCGACTTATCCCTCGATTCACGACTTCCCTCGTCACTCATCCCGATGGCAACAAGGTTGGGAATTACTGGGTTACAACATGTGAAGAAAATGACCAAAGGTCCATTTTAACAAAATAACAATGATTTCAATTGCTGGTATTTAAATAAGTACTAAAAATATGTTTTATAACCATGTTGCCAAGTTAGCAACGCTGGTACCTAAAATTCAGCGTCTACTACATCTGATCAACGAAGAGAAACTAGATAGAGTTACTAGTTAGAAACTAGGGATGGCCAGGTCCGGAACTCAGAGGATCCGGACATCCGAAACTCGAATCCGGATATTCGCGGATCCAGATGGATGTCCGTTATCCGGATCCGCTTGGCCATCCCTATTAGAAAGCAGAGAAAATTTTCAAAATACTGGGTGCTGATTTCCCGATTGCAGGATACTGACATAGGGTCAGTTCTACAATCGACCGCTAAACTTCTAGTCAGCGCTAAGTTGAGGCAAACTCTCATTTTGCGTACTCCTATTGGCCAAAATCAGACTTGGTCACAACTTAGCGCTCACTAAAAGTTTAGCAGTCGATTGTAGAACTGACCCATAATCGTCAGTGACTCATAGCAAAGCGTACAGCACGTAATCAGATGGACTGAGTTCATATTCCAGTATCCTGAACAATTCTCGCAACTTTCTCCTTAATCACGCTTCAGAAATGATGGAATTCTTCCGTGAAATGAAGCCCAAAGCTCTGGACTCTCTGTCTCCATTCTAGTATATTACTGACGGTATGTGTTGGGTAGGAAGGGGTGATTTTTCGATACATCGCCTCAGACTTTGTACAATACTGATCGTTTTTCGATTCACCAGCGATATCGATCTTCGATATCCAAATCTGAAAATCATAGCAATGTCAATGTTCGGTATCCAAATAAAAAAATCGCACTTAAGAATGACATGTAATGTTCGATAAAAAAAAAGGGGGGGGGGATAATGAACATAAGACCGGTATCGAGCCACTTTAATCGAATTTCGAAAATCGTACTGTTCTATTTGTAGCCTTAAGATGAAGTAAAACTCATAGTAAACTTTTTGTATCTGATCGTGTCATATGGGTACTAGAACAGCTAGATCCCACTTGAAGATGGTTACCAGTCCTTCCACCTGTAACTAAGTTCAATTTTGTGATACATATTTTTTTGTTTTTAAAGTCCAATATTGCCACACGCAGGCATAACCCTCTCTTCAGCACACCTACCTTCTGTTTTATCGAGCTGGTTATATTTAGGGGTCACGGGTAAGAATGTATTACTGTATACAAGACCGGTAAAACTTAATGGCTACGGGTCTGGGGAGAGATGTACCCTTATATTCATTACTCAAGGTTAGTCAATATCTTCCATATTTTGTTACATATTAATAAATATCATCTATTCTTCCTCAACCTTTTCTTTTATTATTCCGGTATGAATGAAAGAATGAATTTGTTTATGGTCTTTAAGCAACTCTTGATCAGACCGAGATAGGATAGGGTATTGAAAGTCCCTATTTTATAGGTACCATCCCGGCATTTGCCTGGCGTGGTGGCTAAGGAAAACCCCTGGAAAAACTTCCGTCAGAATTGGCGGATGTTGGGATTGTTCCCAGGACCTTCTGATGGTTAAGACAATGAGCTACGACTGCTCAGTCTCCCTTTCTCCAGTGTAATTTGTTATTGTTGCTTTTCTGATCACAACCCAAAAATCGCTAGTACCTTAGTAGCTGAAGTCCCTTTTGTCCCAGCCCCTTCCACCAAAATTTGAACACCTGGGGGCCATTAATCTTAATTTTGACGTTTCTCACGTCCTCTGGTGACCCCTACCATATGGAGCTTCCGGTCCTGAAGGGACCGACCGTGGGAAACAGCAGCCACCCCCGACTCTTCCGGTCTGATAACGCATATATGTTGCTTATAGGCTCGTCAGTCTCCACGTAACTATGTCGAAGGCAAGTGCTATTACTCCGCCCGCCGAGGAACCCTGCAAATGCTCTCCGCGCTGGGTGGACGAAGCCTGCATATACTCGATCATTGAGGACTGGTTTCCCGACCATGCCATGCTCTGTGAAGGGTGCTTTAATAACTGTACTACTCCATGCAATCATATCTGCTTTGAACATCGTGGAGGCTATACATTTCCAAATACCTCAGCTTACGAGATAAATAGACTGAATGAAGAACGTACGAAATTGATACTGAAAGATCCAGGGACTGTACAAACACTGTTTCACTTGTATTTGGAGAAACATCCAGCAGGAGTTACGCTGAAGGAAAACTTTGACTGGGGCATTCGTCACATATTGAGAACGTGTCCCTGGGAAATGGTAACATTACTCCGCGCCAAGGACCGTGCTCCCCGTGAAGACCCTGTGGTGCAGTGAATTATGGCTCAGTGTTTGAATTGTAAGGGCGAATATATAGTGGACAAGTGTATTTTGAAAACTATAAGTGCATATTTAAAAGAAAATCAAATTCAATGTAGTGAATGTAATTTACATAGTGTGCATGAGTGTATGTATGTATGGAACACAGGAACAGTAATCGCACAACATGTCGAAACTCATATTAATCACTCGGAGATTTTTCAAGACTATTATGAACATTTTCAGCAACAGGGTCATTTTCATATTGGGAAAAACACGCTATTTAAAGTTTGTCATCAGTTCATAAAAGACCCAGAGTGTATTGCTCAGTTAATACCGTTGATTCTTGAGCAACAAAATCCTATTGGTTCTGGTTTACTAAGCACAAGGCAGTACATTCTTGATTTTCAGGGATTCAAAATTTCGGCGAATGAATACATTATGCGAGAATTTTGTCTAGTTGCATGTGATGCAACTCTATTATTTCATTGTATGGTAAAATTACCTTGTGAAAGTTATGATTTACCGGTTGGATATCAGAGGCAAGTCGAATGGTTAACTCGCAATTTGCACGGGTTACACTGGGACACTACGAATGGATATACTGTATCCCACATCCGCCATATTGTTTCACAATGTTGTGAAATGGGTTCTGTCTTTTATTGCAAAGGTAGTGAAAAGATGACATTATTACAGAAACTATTCCACATGGAAAACATTGTGAATGTTGAAGATCAGGGATGTCCTGCCTTACGAGCATTAAGTTTCAAACTCAATACTTCATGTTGTAATTACCACCAGCCAGTGCACGAGTATGCATGCGCACTGCGTAATTGTATGCAACTACAATTTTGGTTAAAGATACAAGCATCAAAAGTGATGGATGGTATATCTACAATTCATTTGTAAAATTGTACTTGCATGATAATAAATCTATACTACAAGGATATGGTGTTTGCTTTTTATTTCATGAAATGAAACCCAAAATAAATTAGAGGTAAAAGGTTTTTATTACAAATAAACTACTCTACTACATGGTACGTGGAAAAGTTATTTACATTTTTGATTTTTTGCTTTGATTTTTCTGACATAGTTGAGTACCAGATGATCATTTTGTTTTAAGTTGGTTTTATGAAATTTATTCAATACATTTTGATTACGAACTTTAAAGTAAATGTACACAATACAAAACAGTCCGCATAAGACAGACTGGTCATGCTGGTACTGCACACTATTTACATAATAATAATTACAGTTTCTTTGTAAGAATTTCACAATGGGTCTAGGAGGTGAATTTCCTAGACTATCAAAATAATCGGCGATTCTTTTTTCATTAATATATACGCACACCCAATGACTGCCGCCACTATTGGAAGGACTTAAATTTATTATTAATGCGGCTGGGTGTTTTACTTGCACAGGAAGAGTATCTATGGCATATACACCACTGAATACCGTTGAACTTAGACAATCATAAAGAATAGTTTCAATGATGTTATGAGTCCACATCTGAGTCGATAATCGGTGTTGGAATATACGTAGGACAACGCTTGGGAAGGATATAACGAGATAAGTCCAAGTATTTTAGGTATTGTCCATACGCTTTAGCTTCCCGCACTGCACATCGATACTTTTCAAACTGATGTCGTGGATGTACACACGAAGATACAGGAAAACATAAATCTATATATTTAGGACACTGGAGATCTTCTATGTTAATTACAGGTCGGCCAAGAAGGCGTTGGAGAAAATGTTGGCGTGTTTCTCCGTAGGTACACAACACTGAACTGGCCTGAGTATAAATCATTAGTATTGTTTTAAGATCACTATAGGCCAAATCACCATCATCCCAGTGAAGTCCAATGGTATGGGTAGAGATGTAATCGTTGGTATACTTCAAGGCTATCGGTAACTCCGTAAATGGAAATGGGGGTTTGAAGATCCACGACTGCGACGTATTTTGATCGGGATCCACAATGGCAAGCTCTTTAACCACAAGATCCTGCGTCTCGCCATCTCCCTGGTCAAAGGCTGTGAACTGCACAATACTTCTTTTCATGACGTCCC
>JAGDQP010001194.1:116702-129857 GCA_022664845.1 Lepisma saccharinum | reverse complement strand
GGGCAGGGCATGTAGCTCGGATGGGGGAAAAACGAAGATTATATTCTATCCTGGTTGGAAGGCCCGATGGAAAGAGGCCATTGGGAAGACCGAGACGTCGTTGGGAGGACAATATTAGAAGAGATCTTCGAGAAGTAGGTGTTCGTGATGAAAACTGGCTTGATACTGCCCAGGATAGAATCCAATGGCGAACGTTTGTTACTGCGGCGATGAACTTGCGAGTTCCATAAGCCATAGAGTTAGTTAGTTAGTTATTATAACAATAAAATTGAGGCGACATGGTAGTCAAATATGCATATCCGAAAATTGTGCAATGGGGTCGCAAGGGATTTCCCAGAGGAAATAGGGGATGAGGATTTCCACAAAATCTTAGATTTCAACATCTTCAGATTGCACAATTAAATCTGATGGAAAGATGAATGCTTTGGCTTCGTTGTTCGTTTATATTTTGTGTTTGTCAACGGATAACAAAAGAAAGTCGAACATTCTTTATTTGAAAATAGATGCTTTGGTTTTTCTTAAAACTCAATATAGATTTAGTTCGAGAGCATTAACTATCAAAGATGAATATTAATTTATTTGCTTCGACTCGGACGTGCTTGAGATATTATATAATTACCATTTTACGTTGTTCATAATATGTCTACAGACAGAAATGAGGATAAAGGATTAGGACTTATACTTTGAGTAGTACTGGTTCATGAAATGTATATGCAGACAAATCTTTATGATGTTTCACTGTGTAGACAAAACAAGGTAGTAGGACATTCTAGCTGAGAATACATCGTAGTTTGAATGCATAGTAATACTAAAGCTTTCTTTAACGGTGTTCTAACCTAATCTAACCCGTTGAGAGTACTGTAGCCTAGTTGCAGCAATATTGGCATTGCAAGGCTGCATACTTGCTACAAACTTGGAAAATCAAACTTGCTACAAACCTTGTTTTTAAAAACGTTGGTAGACCAACATCGAACCTGTAGCGAGAAAAGATCTCACAGTCCGCAGTGCGATTCGAATTTCAGATTTGTTTGTTGTACACCACTCTTCCATGGCGCCATGCATTTCCTGTTCAACGAAGTACATTTTACTAGTCTTTTTATGTTACGAAAACAGGTTCTGGAATAAATGTATTTGATGTAGACAGAAAGCTTCTTGATCCTGTTTAAACTTGATTTCGACTAGCCTTGATACTAGCTGGAACGTCGCACAGTGGTCGGAAACTTGGGAAAAAGCGGACAAAAATCGTTTATTCCGAAACAATGGAAGTTGACGGACCTCTGTCTATTGTTCTATACGTAATTGTCATTTCTAAATCGATTGCAACTACAGCGAAAGTGATTCGATGAACCCCAGCTGCAATACGTGCAGTTATATATACAGGGTGGTTCAAAAGTGCGGAAACCCTCGCATAAATGTCAAATACCGCAAAATATAACCAAAGGAACAATGTAATAGAAGTGAGGAGAAATTGGGGAGGACACAGAAGAATGAAAGCCGCCATCTTGAAATCCACCGTCGTGAATCAGACATACAGTTTGTAAATTGAAAACGTAACATGTTGACGCCTGATGTGAATTGGTCATCGTTATCACCCATCCAGTACAAAGTGATGATAGGTGTTAATGTGCATCCAAGAAGCGGTTACGGGTTCCATGTGCTCTCCATCTAATTGCATGTGCAGCTAATAAAAAAAAAAGGTGTAAAACAAGTGTGTTTGGCCTTAGGATACAAAATTAACCTCCTCAACCAATGTATTATCTGTAAAAGGAGAAAATAATCCAACGCATGTTATGATCATGGTAAATGCGATGCGTACTACTTACACAATGAATAAAAACCAACAAAGTAGTCAGATGACCAATATTAACGTAACCTAACAAGTAAAGATATGCAGATATAAATGCCAATAAAAGTAATAATTGTAAGTACCTAAGGTGGTACGTCTTACCTTAGTGTTATCATATCCTTTGTAATGATTACTCCAAATCCATTGAAACGTCATTTACGCCATGATCATCAATAGTTCCACGTGGTAGAGGGAACATTTGCTTCACGTCTTCGACCAGTTCAAGTTGAGGAGAAGCAGTCCATTCAGGTCGCATACCCAGTAATAAACGGGTCTGAAGATATCAGAAGGTTGCGAATCATCCTCGTTAGTTGAAACGCCGGAACACTTGCGACTATTGTGCAGCCTCGAGTGCTTAAAATCTTTATTTCTCGCCTCTTTGACTTCTTCAGACATCCACCCGATTGGCAAGATGGTTGCGTCAGTTAAGGCTTTTCCAACAATTAATATCATATGCAGGGAAGAAGGCATGAAATACCAATCGGACAAGACCAATCGAAATCCAAATTACGTAGAAGACAATATGCCTTTTCTCTTTCTCAGGTTCAGATAGTTGATCTCGATTGCTATCACAACAACATTACTCATCACGCATTTGCAGTTAGATAGGGCTGAGTCCTCCAGCTGCACTTCGATGCGGCTACTTCCAATGCTCAACCTTTGTACTACTCATGGTCAACTCAATACAACCTATTTTGCAGATAAGCTTAGACTGGCTACTAACATCAGCGTAAATGTAACTTTTCGGTAACACTAACAAATCTATCATATAAATTATATGACAATGGATAACAAATAAAACTCTTCACCAAACACACAGTAATTGAGTTCAATCTACTATCCAACCGCTTTCGTCTACCTCAGAAACGATATAACTGGTTTAAACATATCATATTGTTTGGTTCATTTTTGACTGATTTTTCGGCACTTTTATTTGTTCATGTTTCCATGCATTTTCTGGACAGCGAAACTATTCCTACGTCCTGAAACTCCGGGTTTGGAAGCAGGAGAGATACATATAATCAAATATAAATACCGATTTTATAGGCGGCGACGTTGACAAAATCGATTTTTGACCACTTTTTCCGTTTCCGACCACTGCGCGTCGGTTTAAAAGAACTTTTTTTTTAACACTTCGCTAGGTGAACGTAGTTCCACCAAAGGCGGACAGATGGCCAACAAATCAAATCACCTCTCTACACAGCACAAAATATTTGGTACACGCGAACACGATTCTAGAAACTGGTACACGAACCAGAGTACCACTCACTCGAACCAGTATCACAAGCTGACCACAGTATAGCAACCTTAAAGGCAGCACACAGCTAATCACACTCTCACCTCTTGAGAGTACACTTCATAAAATAAATAAGTATTAAAACAATAGTTCGTTTGCTATACGTAAATACTATCTCTAAACGAAGAAATTCTCGACGTTGGTCATGCTATCTGACAAACCCATGAGCCGACTACCACCCAAGATATGCTCATCAGAAAACGGTTTAATTTAGAAACGAGACTGTACAAGGATAACATCGCCTTGAAACTCAAATCAGAAGTAGATGAACACAAAATGAAAGTTGTGAGAAATGTCTACTTTTAGTACCAGTTTACCTTACTTCCTAAATGATCAGCTCTATTCCATAAAGAAGAAAATATACCTGCTGTTTTCTTAAACTATTTATTTCGAAACAGGTTCAACATCCTTTGTATGTACGTGGAATATTAAATTTACATAACCAAGAGACTAGAATTGGTATTTTACCTTACACAAACCTGACAAAACAAATTTGTTCAAGACATTTTTTGTTTAGTTAATTTCGCAAATTTTTCACTTCCTCATTAACAAATAACTTTTGTTAGAATATTGCGCAGAATCAGTGTTGCCAGAAAAATCTGTAACTTAAAATTTTCGAGAAATGGCAAATTTACAATTAGCATTTTGCAAATATTTGAAATCTTAATAAATGTTCCTTGCTTCAAAAATATCAACTTTGAACAAAATATTTAGAATCATAAGCATAATAATAAAAATAAAAAAAACTGCACGAAGCTGAAACGTTCCCAACCCAAGATCCCAAAAGAGGATCACACAGACAAATAGGGTCGCCAGGAGCCTAGAGTACCCACGCAACGCATCTAACCTAACCTCTAGCTCCAAACATTTTCTACACCCCAGACGAGCGGCGCAGAAATGCCTTCCAGATTTAAGAATATCTGGGAAAGAGGATTCCAGATCCTTGTGATCGCTCTGAAAAACAATAATTTAGATCGAGGGAGGAAATACCGGTAAGGCGACACCTCCAATCTTTTAATTAGATCCGTCAGTTCATACTCCGAAGTACCAGCTGGTTCAGATTAGCGACAGATTAAGAAAGAAAAACGCAAATCTTTACTTGGGAAATAATCTCAAACGATGATACGCATACCGACTCATACTATGTCTTTACTCACTTAGAAGTATACAGGGTGGCAAAAGACCATGTCTTACCTTTACCTTAGTAGGGCCCACACCTGTAGTCTGGAATCGCAATTCCTGAAATAAAGACGAACGAACAGCAACGAATGACGGTCGCAACTCAATCTAAACGTCGTGTCATAACGCACAAATGCAAATAATATTTATTCACACAAATCACATGCTGGAGTCACTTCATATGTCAACGCAGAAATAACCAGAAATTCAATATATAGTTCCTTTCCCAAGTTCTCACATCTCAGCTGGCGAAAGAATCCTACCACTGACCTACGGATTTATGAACCGATCTAATCTAATTAAAATCACATCACTCAAAACGATAGGTTTACCGAAACACAGAAATAATTTAGTATCAATTGCTGTCAACTTCACGTAGCGATTCGTAGTTTAAATTCCAATGAATATCAAGTCAAACATTAAATAACTTACTGCACATCACAAATATTACTAAACACTATGAGGATTATCAACTAATGCCTTAAATCGTAACTGGTTAACTGAGAGGTTTCTATACTACGTTCACCGAACATAAACACAACATTTTTCGAAGAAATATAAACATTTCAGAATTCCAGTTTATTACCCTGAACTTACATATTGTACATTTTCGGATATGATAGTTTCATAAGAATCTGAACAGAATTACTGTTGAGTTGAAGGAACAAACACATTTCAATGATCTATCTGGAGTACATTGAATTAATTAAGCAGAACTGAAAGTTGCGTAGTCACATATAAATGCCCATAATTTCTATAATAATTCATAAATTTTGTTGATATTTTCACAAATTATTCCCAAAACATTGTTATTTAATTTAGAAAAGTTTTGTCACAGTATTACTTACACGAAAGAAGTTCTAGTCCAAAATACTTCGTATAGAAAGAATCAATTTAGTTCTATTAATTGCGTGACATCATTACAGATGGTTACTACATTATACAAAAGATGTTCTGAATAAATCTTGAAAATGCAAAATAATATTATAAAATATGACCTTTTTATCGGAGAATAGTGGCTGGAGTTGAAACCAAGATTATCGAACCATGTCGAATAATATAAAATTTACTATTAACATCAAAACGGTACGCAAAGATAGTCGAACAGACATGTTTCTAATTTGATTAAGTAATGAGAATATGCGGTAGCTGTCAAACATTGCTAACCGGGAATTTCGAATGGATTTGGAAACGAGACGAAAAATAAGCATATGACTATTGAAATCTAACGAACCGATACTTGTAATGTAAGAATTCGGTTAATAGCGGCCCCACACTGAAATTTAGAACATACTGTACATTTTGACAAATAATCTCAAAATAAAATAATAAATTTTAATAAGGCGAAAATTCCGAAATAATGTCGCTGAAAAGTCCTGGTAGCACTTATATCGGTTTTATTCTTCTTAATACAAATAATATAATTTTCCGGAACGGACGAAATCAGTCGAAATATTATCAAAATATTTACTAAATTTGGTGTTTATATCTACCTCTCGTAGACAGGGCTTAGGAAGTACAGATGACGGAAAGCCCATACATCCACTCGTATCGTCATTAAAATTGGAACTGAACTAACATGGCGTGGGAGAGCAGTTCTCCCAGCAAACGGAGAAGAAGGCTGATTCACACCAATCGGCAAAAAACAAGTCACGAAGCATTGACTAGGGTCCAATCAAAACAAGCGTTAGATCCAAGTTATTGCTGCGTGACTAACGAAAACCTGGATGGATAACGATAAAAATCCAAAGCAAAAATAAAACGAAACACGCTCAAAGAGACTAAAACCAACCAAAGAGAATGAGCTAAGGAGAACACACAGAAAGAAAACAAAACGGAGACTAAGAAAATAAAAGGGGGAGAAAATAAATATAAAAATGGAACAGCAACTAAATGAAAAATCTGTAACTTAAAATTTTCGAGAAATGGCAAATTTACAATTAGCATTTTGCAAATATTTGAAATCTTAATAAATGTTCCTTGCTTCAAAAATATCAACTTTGAACAAAATATTTAGAATCATAAGCATAATAATAATAATAATAAAAAAACTGCACGAAGCTCTTTACACTCACTATTTTACACACAAATGGGCAGTTCTCATAATAGGGACAAAAATTATGTCCCTATTTAATAATTTTAAAATAACGAAATCATTATTGCGCTCAAATTAAAATATGGTGTGATACAGTCCCTTGAACAGTGTAATGCTGAGATTTTGCTCACAATTTACTATTTGTAGAAAATGAATTGGTGCAAAATTTAAGATTAAATGGAGAATGTCATTAGCATGGATGTCCCTAACTACATTTTCAGTGTTTTTTGTCCTTATAAAGTAACTGTTATTATCCCTAAATCTTTGGTAGTAAATGACAACATTCTATCGATGTTGAAATTTACTGAGCTCCAAACTTTGCTTCCAACCTTAATTTAATCATACGGATATCAATTCTATAATATTTGTCCTTTATGTCTGCACTCATTAGAATGGAGACATTTTAAAGTGATATCACATTCGCGTGAAAGAGAAATATGACCTGGTAACAGTGCGACTAGAACGCTTTTCGTGTGTCATTTGTTGACCAGTGCTGTTGGAGGGAAAATCGTCGCAGAAGCATGACATAACGAACTGTGTGTTTTAGTTTCCGGCTGAGTAGGAAAATTGATTGTCATTAGCGTGGAGACTGTGAAAGTGAAGGTATGTATCAAATCAGTGTCATATTGTTCCTATTTTTACAGTTTTAGGTACTTAAGCATTGCAAGTAATGTCGTCAATAATGTCTCGAATTGGCGGTAGTACGACCTCAAAAACGCAGTTTTGTCATTAGCATGGAAATTTTGGACCATGCTAATGACTTGATCAACCATGCTAGGGACACATGAGGAGGATACTTTAAGTAGTGATCATTAAAGATGCATTTAGTAAATTACGTTACGCAAAAATGTTTAGGATAGAAGTTCGTATCTACCTTAACAACATATTTGTGAACTTAATTGTAAAAAATAAAGTTTTCTTTATTATAATTCACACATGTAAGAATTATTTATCTTATAGATAGATAAAATGAATTGTATGGGCGATAACATATTATTCTTATAGTCTGTGATAGCAACTTTATTAGATACTACAGTAATGAGGTATGTTTATAGTATATTTACTGTGATCGTGAATTCTCATCAAAACACTTCAATATTGTGTTTTTCAGTACCACCAATCAGAATGGGAAAGAAAAAGACCACTATTAATAGGGAGGACATCTTAAGAAACGAGAATGTGAAAGGCGACAAGGGAGAGAATCAAAAACGAAAGAAGAAGCACGAAATATATGAACGCGGTAAACTGTCTGGGCGAATAAAACTGGTTGCGGACATGACTTCAAGAAAACGTCGAGTTCAAAGACGTGTATGGAGAGATGCCCAGAGATCATCAAGAGAACGTAAGAAGAAATTTTTCATAATCAACTAAGGAACAATTCTCCTCCACCAACTGATGAGGAAACCAGAAGTATGAAAATCATAAATATTGTCCCTTCATCCTCTATTTCTCCCTGTTCCAAGAAAACCAAACCATCCCTTGTGCCTTCTGAAAGCAGACGAAAAAGTATAGGCCGTAAGTGTGTTAGACGTGATCGTTCAAAAGAATACAGAAGACTGAAAAAGGGGGAAAAAAATATAAGAAAAGATACTACCATTTGAAGAAGATGGACTCCGTCAAGAAATTCATGAGTGATTCTGGAACTCCTAGAACAAACATGCATAAATTTCTAAGAGGGAGAACTGTGCCCCGGAATATCAAAAAGATACTTGTTTTTGTAGAAGTTTTAAAATCTGAACTTGAAACGGGCTTTAGACACTTAAAAACCAACAAAGACAAGCAAATATTTACAAAAGTCATGTCAGGAAGAATAATACGAAAATACAGACTTCATAATCAGGCTAAACCATTTCTACAATACAAACTCAGTGCATCTAATATAAAATTTCGTACATCGAAATATTGTTATGAACGAGACAAAAATGCCCAATATGTCTTCGTTACACGCAAGGTTCAGGAATTTCTTGATGATAAAAATTCCACAGTGCCCCCCCCCCAAAAAAAAAAAAAAAACGAAAAAAATGGTGTTACGAAACAGAGGCGGTATCTAAACGAAAGTTTAAAAAATTTGCACCTAAAATTTAACTAGAAATGTTTATTTTAGATAAGCTACAGTAACTTATGTCGTCTAAAGCCATTCTGGATTGTTGCCCGAAAGGTAGGTGATAAGAGATACGTGCCTTTGTATAAAACATGAGAATGTGCGTTTATTGACTCTGAGATTGTTTCATTTGAATATTATCGAACAAACTACTTTGGAAGAAATAATATCGTATATGACTTGCAGTGATATTACCGAAACGTGCCTTTCAAGGAAGGTGTCGAAACAAGGGACTGACGTATCATAATGTTACAGATCACATGACTACTTACAAGCAATGGATATGCAAGAAAGAGAAAAGGTGTTGACATTACGGTTCAAAAGGCAATTAAGGATTCAATCGAAATTTCTGTCAAGGATCTGGTGATATCTTTTGAGTCTTCACTGGATACCTTCCTTCATCATATTCTACATATCAAACACCAGTACCTCACCATGAAGAAGCTGAGAGATAACGTTGCTACAAATGAACTACTGCGTATAGATTTTTCTCGGAATTATAAATGCAAATATGCTGCTGAACCTCAGTCTGTTCACTTTGGTGCTTCTCGTCAACAAGTTACACTTCACACTGGAATACTCTATACTAAAAACTACAAAAAAGCATTTTGTTCTCTTTCTGACAGCCTCCGCCATGATCCTTTAGCCATCCAGAAACCTGTTCTGGAAAAATACCTTGACGTGTTCCCCCAAGTGACAAGTATTCACTTACTGTCAGATAGTCCGAGCACGCAATATCGCAACAAAACGATGTTTGCAATAATTGGAAAGGAACTTCCAAAATAGTTTCCAAAAGTGAATGTTATCACCTAAAACTATAGTGAATCCGGACATGGAAAAGGCGCTCCTGACGAAATGGGTGGTATTATTAAAAGAATAACAGGTCGTTGTGTAGCCCCAGGTGAAGATATAAACGATTTTCATTCACTGTTGCATGTGTTGGGGCAAAATGTGTCAGATACAGACGTTTTTGCCGTGCCTTACACAGAAGTGGAATAGATGTTCACCTACCATGTGGTTTCGAAGCTTAAGCTGCTTTTAATGTGATTTGAAATCAAAATGTGCACATTATCATATTGCTTCACGTCAAGTCAAAGATTAGTGTCGTGTAGCTATTTACCTTTGTGGCAGGAAAAGTACTTCCTACAATTTTCAATCATAATGTAAATTCTATAAAGGTAACCAAGAAAGTTTTGCCGTTTTTTCACCCACAACCTTTGAACATCGATATATCACCTAAGACGTACCTGGAAGATAAAAAATAGTCCCCATCAGCATCGACGACCTTCTGCCAACCTTCTGGAAGGCCGTGGATCCCATCGCGGTAGAACTTGGTGGGCCGTGAACCAAAGAAGGTATCAAGTGCATTTTGCACCTCTACTAGGGATTTGAACTGGCGTCCTCTAAGGTGATTGTCCAAGGAATGGAACAGGTGAAAATCGGACGGTGCAATGTCCGGGAAGAATGGCGGATGCAATAGTGTTTCTCATCCAAGGCGCAGAATGGTGTCCCGGGTCATCCTAGCCACGTGGGGCTTAGCGTTGTCCTGTAACAGGAGGCGATCCAGAGTTTTGAGTTTTTCTTGAACACGGCTCAATTGCTGACAGTACACAGTTGCATTGATGCTCTGACCAGCTGGTAGCAGTTCACGATGCCGCGAGCAGTCCACCAGACACACAGGAGGACCTTCTTCTGGTGCAGTTCTGCTTTCGGCTGTTTTGGAACCGGTTCATGGGATGCTAACCAATGATGACGGCGCCGTGGAGCTTCGTGCAGGACCCACTTCTCATCACATGTCTACACCCTGTCCAGAAATGGCTCTTTCCTCAGACGAGACAGCAAAGAAACACAGGTGTCTGCTCGTGTTGCTTTCTGGCCCGGAGTCAAATCATGTGGGACCCATCAACCCAACATGTAGTGCTTCCCAAGTTGATGGAGGTGATGCCGAATGGTTTCTCCACTCACACTGAATTGTTGTCCCAGTATCTCACATGTCTGACCACTTTTCGCCTCAATTGCTGCCTGAAGATCTTCATTTGGTACCTGTGTTGGTCTTCCTGCGCATGGTGCGTCTTCGAGTGTTTCGTCACCGTCCTTAAACTTGGTAAACCACCGCTGCACTGTCCGCGTAGTCACGACACCCTCACCAAAGGCCTGGAATATCTTCCGCCCCGCTGCAGCTCAGATTTGACCCCAGTTTGAACTCGTACAGCATACACGCTCTTATGACGCTCTGTGGAGGTTCCATGTTCACGGTGTAACTGAACTTCCACAACCAAGTAGTATGTTGGATATACCCACACCAACAACTGACCTTTGCCTGATTTCCATTCGCATTCAACTCATGGTGTGAGGGCCAATTGAACACAAACGTCCACAAAAAGCGACAAAACTTTCTTGGTACCCTTTATATATGTGAAAATTACTATTATTTTGAATCTTACGTTATAAGTGGACTGTCTGAATAGTGTAAGAATAAAAAGTTGTGTGTATTGTGGTTTAACAAACAGTCATGGTAAGAAAGCCACTTTTCAATTGGTTTGGTTAAAAAATGGCAATTTGTAGCAGTATTATTTTTATTTTCATCTGCTTTGTCATTAGCATGGAATGATATTTCAGGAAGAAAGAAACAACATTTTTCAAAACTACATTTATGAAAGTTGAGCTCTTCCTAGTATGAAAATGTAATCCTAGAGTGTATCTGAGCCTACTGAAGAAAAAAAAAATTTAAAACATTATAATTTTTTCTCTTTCATTCCTTAATTGTGTTCCTGTTATGAGAACTACCCAAATATGTACAAAGGCAGTCGTTATGTACATATAAAAATAAAAAAATACATTATTATATATAATTAAAAAATTTATTTTAGTTGATTTTGGTTAAGTGTAACCTTTGTGAAATATTTTCAACAACTTCAGCCTGCTTTGTTTCACTACAAGCAACATTTAATGTTGCATTCTTCACAGTGTTTCCCTCCGACATAACCGTTTTCACTGTATGTGTAAGCTGGTAAACTTTATTAATTTTACTATCCATCTTCTCAAAGGCAGTAATTAATGTTCGTATGTCAGCATGTAAAGTTTGAATATTTTGTTCCTGTTGAATGTTGCTTACATACACACAATCGAATTTCGAAATAATGTTTGTTATATCTACTTTCATGTTCGCTACCATTTCTTCTATAATTTGATTTTTGTGCGAGATATCGTCAATTTTCTTGTTCACTTCAGTCAGTTGATTATTTACTTTCAGGAACTCAGCTTTGATGTCATCAAATATACTATTAGACAATGAATGAGTAGAATTTTGAGGTTTGATGAAGCAACGCTGCACTGGACAAAGCGACTGAGGACAGTTTACAATGACTGAGGTTTTCTCTAAAATAAAAAAATAAACTAAAGTCACATAGAAAGAACAACGTAAGCGCAAAATTTGATTATTTTTTAAACAAATAGTTATATTTGGACACCATTTTCTCAGATAAGACAGTTTTATATAAATAATTTTATTTTCTCGTCTATCTGACAAGAGTTCTAGAACTTTTATAGTGAAACACTGTTGAATGGAAGCAGGTTATTTCCGGGGATTTTGAGCTAAAGATAATTGATTTTTGAGGACGGTAATTATGATAAAAATAAATAAATATCTTTCCTGAATAATACCATAATTAGAAATTAACGTATTGTATATACGGGATGAGAGCATATTTCGGTAAGAATTCATAGTTTTGCAGTTCACAGTCAAGATGTTTTCGATGTTGTATTATGTCTAGTAACTTAAATTCTTCCTATAATTCAAAATATTTCTTCAGTTCCCTAGAAGTTTAGTAGTATTATATTAGACTGCACCAAATAATTTCAGTCCATATGTCCTTAGTTGATTCCTTATGTTTGTCAGAGTGAAGATATAGGAAGTATAGCAATGTGGCAGTGAATGCATAAATAAACCCATCATTTGCCTCGTAAGGCTGCAGGAAAACAAAACAATACTAAATTGGGATGAATATGTGAAAGCTTAGCTCCAATTCGCTGATTACATTGATTTTATCTGCAGCGTAAAGCATTAAATGCTTACTGTGTAAAAAAACAACATCATTAAAACTAAAAAAGCTTCACAGAAAAAAAGTTTTACAGCGCTACTCACTACTGTCCCTTTCCTCACAAACATAAAAAAGCAAATACATGCATATGAAGTTTTTCTTTTCCTGACAGTTTATCACAATAAATAAAAAAGGAAGAATTGAAATATGAACATTTGTTACTGATAGCGAATTAATATCTCCTGCTTCGAGTATTCAACCGATAAACATCGAATCAAAACAACGCATTTATTCTCCACCTGTAGACTGCGGCTTCATAATATTTACTTATTTTGGAAACTAGCTTTCACACGAGACAAATGGCATACGTTTTGCTGCTAAAACACACCCTTTCGAACTATTAAAAATAATATGAAATCTTAAAAAGAAGAAAAATAAAATTAACATGTTTTAAACACGGCTTAAAAAACATCGTTTAAAACCAAATGTCAAACAATGTCACCGTCGTGTCACCACTTTCCGGGGCCTGTGAGCAGGAGTGGCAGAGGATTTCACTTCTTGTACTTCCTCATAGCCTTCTATAAAGGGAACCAAGAA
>JAGDQP010001194.1:0-116602 GCA_022664845.1 Lepisma saccharinum | reverse complement strand
CTCATAGCCTTCTATAAAGGGAACCAAGAAAGTTTTGTCGCTTTTTGTGGAGCTCTGTGTTCAATTGGCCCTCACACCGTGAGTTGAATGCGAATGGAGATCAGGCAAAGGTCAGTTATTGGTGTGGCTATAGCCAACATACTACCTGGTTGTGGAAGTTCAGTTACACCGTAAACGTGCGGAAGGACGGAGTGAACATGGGACCTCCACAGAGCGTCATAAGAGCGTGTATGCTGTACGAGTTCAAACTGGGGTCAAATCTGAGCTGCAGCGGGGCGGAAGATATTCCAGGCCTTTGGTGAGGGTGTCGTGACTACGCGGACAGTGCAGCGGTGGTTTACCAAGTTTAAGGACGGTGACGAAACACTCGAAGACGCACCATGCGCAGGAAGACCAACACAGGTACCAAATGAAGATCTTCAGGCAGCAATTGAGGCGAACAGTGGCCAGACAAGTGAGGAACTGGGACAACAATTCAGTGTGAGTGGAGAAACCATTCGGCAGCAGCTCCATCAACTTCGGAAGCACTACAAGTTGGGTCGATGGGTCCCACATGATTTGACTCCGGGCCAGAAGGCAACGCGAGCAGACACCTTCGTTTCTTTGCTGTCTCGTCTGAGGAAGGAGCCATTTCTGGACAGGGTGTTGACATGTGATGAGAAGTGGGTCCTGTACGAAGCTCCACGGCGCCGTCATCATTGGTTAGCATCCCATGAACCGGTTCCAAAACAGCCGAAAGCAGAACTGCACCAGAAGAAGGTCCTCCTGTGTGTCTGGTGGACTGCTCGCGGCATCGTGAACTGCTACCAGCTGGTCAGAGCATCAATGCAACTGTGTACTGTCAGCAATTGAGCCGTGTTCAAGAAAAACTCAAAACTCTGGATCGCCTCCTGTTACAGGACAACGCTAAGCCCCACGTGGCTAGGATGACCCGGGACACCATTCTGCGCCTTGGATGAGAAACACTATTGCATCCGCCATTCTTCCCGGACATTGCACCGTCCGATTTTCACCTGTTCCATTCCTTGGACAATCACCTTAGAGGACGCCAGTTCAAATCCCTAGTAGAGGTGCAAAATGCACTTGATGCCTTCTTCGCTTCAGGGCCCACCAAGATCTACCGCGATGGAATCGATGACTTTCCAGAACGTTGACAGAAGGTCGTCGTTGCTGATGGGGACTATTTTTTATCTTCCAGGTACGTCTTAGGTGATATATCGATGTTCAAAGGTGATGGATGAAAAAGCGACAGAACTTTCTTGCTTACCTTATACAATGAAAGTTACAGTGCTGGGCTATTGCCAAGATCATGGTGATCACACTGAGAACAATTGATTACCCGTGGATTTTCGTAAGGTAGGTGCTAGTTGAAAATTGGACACATTTACGCGGATCAACCTTCTGTAGAACTTAATTAAAAATAAAGCGATTAAGCAAAAATTAATCAGAAAAAACAGAATACCTATAGTTCCAAAATTGTTGAACAAACTGTTTCTGTAAATCTGTTGTGCTGGGGACCTTTCAGTATCTTCTTCCAAATCGTCTTCCAATTCGAATGCTAGAAATACAATTTATACAAGGTGTAAATTAATGTAATAAACTTCGGGAAGTGAATCCTTATATGAAAACAAGAAAAAACAGCTCATATAAACATGCGCCTTGTCATGGTTAGTTTCGGCACCAGAGGGTCCCACAGACGACCTCATACCCAGACAACTTGTTCAGAGAGATAAATAACATGTATATTGAAATATATACATCTCGCCGAAGAAAATGACGTACTTCATTGTCACCTTAAAGCAAGGACAGGAACTGGGAGGCTATCGTTCAAAGGTGCCCCCTAGGGAATAGATTTGAACAAGGGTGGGGAAGCTTTGAACATGGCTGGGGCAGTCATGAACACATGCTTAATTTTAATACAAGATCATTTAATTTCTTAGTAAATGCTTCTAAATGCAAATACGGAAGCAGAAGAAAGTAAACTAAAGTTTTACTAGCCATACAAAGAATATAAACTACTCATTGTTAATAAACCGTGAATTTACTTGCTTGGTTGGATTGCATAACCTTTAGGCTTGCACAAACTTGAACTCGTATAAATTTTGTTAAAATTTACACATAGCCTAACTGAAATGCTTTTACACTGTTGATATGTTGCAAACTATTTTTTCTTCTCAACAGTAAATTTTAGCTGTACGGCTGCTACCTTGTTCAAATCTACCTCCTTGTTTTTGTTTAAAGCTGCCCCAGTACGTCCAAGTACGCACATTCTGTTATTATGGGAGAAGAGGAAGGGTTACCAGAAAGCAACAAGGACAATTTAATGCGTGAAAGAGTGTAGTTTCTTCATAAGTTAACATGGAAAGATATGCTACAGTTCTGTTCTCTCCAGAAGCTTACAATCTCTGAGGTGAATTTTTACTTTGGTACCCACAAATTATATCAAGTACCATACTTAACCGAGTAACGCACACAAATAGTGAAAAATAAATGACAGCTGTGTGGCATGATGTTTGCAATTTATAAATACTGGACAAAAGAAATTTCGTTTTATAAATTAAAAGTTATCTCCACTGTTCTAAGGTGCCCCCCCCCCCCTATCGCCTACATAATAAACATCAAACAGATAATCAGTATGCCAGACAAAACAAATTTTGATCTTACATGAACGTATTTTTTAGTTGTAACATTTGTTAGTGTATACAGGATGTGTAAAATAGTAAAAAAAATAAAAAAATAAAATAGAAGAGTAAAGTTCTCAGACGGACACAAGAAAAAAGTTAATTTGAAAGAAATGTAAAACCATGGGTAGTTTGATCTAGAGGCGACTAAATGAATCACTGCATCGTCACAATATACATAATATCTCAACGAATAATGAGATAAGACGGGGGCTTTCAAACCGACTATCCTGAATGAGGTTTTCTCTGATTTCCCTCGTCACGCCAGGCAAATGGTACCTCAAATAATACAATGAAACAGAAATATAAGAAAGTAAAAGTTCAAAATATTGTGAATAAAAAAAAAGTTAATATATATATTTCGGTTAAATTGCTAAGTTCTACTCACAGACTATAGTAATAATATGTATTTATCACAGACGTTACTCTCATAAGAAATGAATAATTATACTGGTTGTGGATTCGGCGTGCTTTTGAAATTATATTAAACGTAATATTGTTTTATAAACTTTATGGCATACCACCTAACAATCTTCTGCGTATCACAGTTCGAAAACCCTCAGAAGATGTATCCGCTTTGCAATCACAATCAAATGGTTGTAGCCAATGAAAATATCTGAGCGGACTGTATGACTGAAGAATAGAACTTAGGGGTATTTCTATACTTGTCTACTTCGGAACGTCAATTACATGATAATGAAATGGTTACGTGCGCAATCTCCTCTATGGAGCACTCCGTGAATCAAACTTTACCAAATACAATTATTACGTACAAATTAGATTAAGATTTGCTAATTCCTCTTATCAAATTATTTATCGAGATATTACGTCCGTTGTTACGATGCTTCGCAACATTTGGATGCTTCTAGTTCCGAAACTATGTTTGTTTTTTCATATCTCCACATGACTGTTATTCTTGTTTCGGTCTGAGGAATTTCCTAGAGAACTGATTTTTGTTGTAACTGACAAATAGCAAGAGCAGAGCAAAGTAGCATCATTAGAAATTTTCGGAAGGAATCCATATTGGAGAGTTAGAATGATATGCACTTGACAGGTCTTTTAAACGTGGGCGGAAAGGAGTACAGACGTAAGACAAGGTAGGAGGGAATAAATTCAATCATAAACGCAGTTGCAAGTGCATCAACTAGTTTTCTATTATAGGTAGTAAGCACACTGAGACACAGACAGGCGTCAGTAACCAAATTATTTCCAAGAAAGAAATAAGAACCAAACTACTCAAGGACCAATGGGGACACAACGGGAGAAAAAAAAAATCAAAGAATAAAAATTGATGCAAATACCAAAAAGTTAAAAGAAAACCTCATGGAGAAACGGTGACAAACGGATAAAATATAGTTCTCGAGATGCTATGCAAGTCTTTAGTAGCTGGGAAAGTAACAACAAAACAAACATTTCACCATCCTAACCACTGAGAATATTATGAGGACTGAGGGTTTGAGGAAGGTTGTAGACATGTCTTTAACAAAAATACATACTTGATTTTGTGGACTACCTGTGAGTACGAACAGGCTGAGGGCTTGGTTTCTCCATCTTTAGTTGGGTCTTATCTGCTGATACAGCTGAATAGACTGGAGAAGGTACGGACGACAGAAGTGTCCGAGTGGATACTGGCAACACTGTGTTTGAAGACCTGACAAAAGATAAAGCATCACCTTATGTAACACACAGGCCGAAATTGAGTAGTTGTAATAAGCATCTACAAAATTTTCTTACCCAATAATCTTAACACTATCACAGACTTGAAAAGGAATTCTACTTGAGATTTTCTCAAGGAAAAAAATCAATATTTGAATTTCAGAATAGAAATAAGCCGTAAATAATCAAATCTCGCTTTCTCACATTTAACACAAAATCAATATTTCTTTTTATTAAATAAATAGCCTGCGGAAGCACTGATTTACCACTCATGAAACCGAAAACGTGAGTTAATAATACTAAGTTATTAGGAAATTTTGGGGTGATAACATTTATATATATATATATATATATGTGTGTGTGTGTGTGTGTGTGTGTATGTATAAAATGGTAAAATAGGTAGAAAAGAGGATATTTACATGGTAAATTCTTGAGACAGATGTACAAAAACAACACAAATACAACAGATAAGCAGTACGTTTCGCAACAGCGTTTTCAACTGGTATGAAAGATAATGGACAGGTGTTAAGGAAACGCCATATTGTAAACAGATGCAGGGTGACAGTGTGGCCAAATTATGGAGAGGGGAAAATGACTAGATGGGACGGAGAAAACACCAAATGGAGAAGAAAGTGCGAAGGTTACTAGGAGCAGGTAAGTGGTTTCCTGAAGCAATAAGACGGTACAGAATCAGAGGGGAAATAATAATAAAGATGAAGGGGAGAACAAAGAAACAATATATAAAAATAGAATAAAAGTGAAATTAGAGACGGAACAAAGAAGAGAAAGGAAGAAGGAGAAGACACTGCGCTGCAGGTAGTTAGAGGCAGTTGAGGCCGGGTTCATGGTTGGCGGAAAGGATAGAGATGTACGTCTGCTCCCATCTCTTTCTACCTGTGGCAGGTGAGTCAGGGTTCAGAACTTTCAGGATTCTGACTCGAAAGGTTTTGTCAAAGGCGCAGCCGTGATAGGAAATGTGTTCAGGTATGGGGAGGTGCAGAAGTTGAGATTTGGAGGAGAGTAGTGATGGTTGTTGATGTGGAATGTTAGAGGAGTTTGGGTTCCGCCTTACAAGATGGATCATGTGACAGAATATTTGTTTACAAATCTTTACATAGCAAAACAATCTTATTAACTCCGAAAAAGAACAATAACTATAATATCTGAACAGAAAAACATAAAAAATAATACAAGTAATACAAGATGTCTTTATACAGTTTTAAAACAAATTGCCCTGTCTTATTGTTTACAGTGTTAGATAAAATTAACTTTTCGTGCCTTTTTCTCTGCAAAGTCCTTAATTAATGTATCCGTATAAGCTCACGCAGAACATCACACTCAATTGACATCATGGAAAGACCTACAAGACGCTCCTGCGTCAGTGTTAATCGTAGATAGTTCTTTATAAGTTTTAGTTTGGAGAAACTTCTTTCTGCCGAAGCAACGCTTAAGGTATAGTTAAGATTCTTAGGGCAATATTTGGAAACAGCCCAATAAGCGAATTCTTGCAAATATCTGTAAGTACTTTCAACGGTTTACTCCCATTTTGAGAATTGAGAAATGAAGGTAAAAGTAAGTTCTTGATATAACTGAAGATCATCAATATCACAGTGATCTTTGTCCAGGGTTACCAGGAAGTTTCTATTTTTATTTTCCCTGATTTTTCCAGGTCTGTAGAACACATTTTCCAGGTTGAATTTCTTGAGTTTCTAGTGTATTAAAAGCTTCTAAGATTAGCAAACCTTTGTTGGCTAAAAGTTGTATAAAAAAGAAAAAAATACAGATAACGGTGCACCACAAAATCCACCCTCGGCTTGCGTGTGTATTTTATGGCATTTATTTATTCGAAAACACATGAACAAAACAGAAAAAAGAAACAAAACTACAAAATTTGTTACTTTAAAAATATTCAAAACCAAGTCTTGAAACATACTGGAACTAATTAACTAACTCTATGGCTTGTGGAACTTGCAAGTTCATCGACGCAGTAACAAACGTTCGCCATTGAATTCTATCCTGGCCAATATCAAGCCAGTTTTCATCACGAACACCTACTTCTCGAAGATCTCTTCTAATATTGTCCTCCCAACGTCGTCTCAGTTTTCCCAATGGTCTCTTTCCACCCGGGCTTCCAACCAGGATAGAATCTTCTTTTTTCCCCCATCCGAGCTACATGGCCTATCCACCTTAGTCGTCGAGATTTCATTATTTTTACAACATCTGTTGAATCATACAGTCTGTGGAGTTCTTCATTATGCGGTCTCCTCCACTCTCCAGTCATCTCGTCCCGTTTTGGCCCGTATATCTTTCTCAAAACCTTATTTTCAAACACACGTACGTTAGGTTTATCTGCTAGGGTCGTACTCCAACTTTCGCAACCGTAAAGTATCATCGGCAGAATAACCGTTCTGTATATTTTTAATTTCCTTGATATTAATCGCGATGTTAAAAGTATTTGGACTGAACAGAAACATGCATTGCCTGATATTAAGCGACCTTTTATTTCTTCCGTGACCTCATTTTTGCTTGTTATATATGCTCCCAAGTATTTAAATTTGTTTACTTTCTCTATTATCTCATCTCTAATTCTTATATTTTTTCCCCCTTCATTCCCTCTGTTTTGGCTTGTTATCATGTATTTTGTTTTATCTATGTTTACCTGTAGACCTATCTGATAGCACGCTTTTACTAAGGCATTGGTGTTGCTTTGTAGTGCATCTATATCGCCCCCTATTAACTCTACATCATCCGCGTATGCGAACAGTTAATTCAAACCATTCAATGATAGTCTCTTCTATTTTTCATATACCGAATATGTACATACATAAAATATTAATTACATTACATATAAAATAAACAGACTACTTGCTAAAATGCGCATTAAAAGAGACATTTTGAAGTAGAAAAATTCGAAGATATTTTAACACCACAACATTCACCTGTCTTTATGTGTATTTTTAAATTAATAAAATAGCTTATAATAACGTCTGCAGCTCAACTTACAGGAAAAAAAGTGTTTAAACTTCTTTGATATATGCTGTCCCTCTATTATCTACCTAATCTTCCCCCTCCTTCACTAACAATCAACTAGAGACAGAGTAATCACAGGATTAATATTGTCACTGAGTTCACAAAAAGTATGGCTGGTACAATCAAGTTCACTTGGTCGCCTTAAGTTCTTCGAGTCCATGCTAGGGAGTTTAGTCGTAAAAGAGAAGTATATATTTACAACGCTTTGCATGGTCAAAAGCAAAGAAGTAAAAGTAATAACGTTATTGATTTTATGTACAATTAACAACTTAAACTCCCTGACTTTTCCAGGTACCTGGTAACCCTGAGTTATGGTTCTGCGATGAATTTAATGTACGTCGATCATTAAACCAGGTTTTATATAGGCGAATCTTTGGCGACTTAGTAGGATGGTACATGAACTGAAGGCACTATTCGGATTTTAAGACCAAGTACTAAATGTGTATATGCCCTCTAAAGGATGCATAAAACTAACGAAAATGCACCATATGAGTAAGAAGGTACCTGTATTTCATAAAAAATGCATCGAGCACACTACGGACGTCTTGAAAACTGGCACCTTATGTGCTAGAGGAAGTTATCAGGGAATTCTAATCTTAAAAAATCTGACGGAGTAAAATAAAACTTCTCCAAAATAATTCAATGCGTACATGAATATTTATATCTATGGAATTTGCCTTGGTGGCAATTTTTACTTTAAATAATTCATAAAGTGCTATGAATTATTAATAGACTGCTATATAAAACACAATATCAACGGGAAATTACTGTATATTGTTTGTGTGGGTAATTATACATTTCTATAAAACATGAGTAAAAAAAAAGAAAAAAGGAAACACGGGGAAATTAGGAGTTAAAAATTACGCTCCTGAGAAACAGGATGGATAAAACAATTACCATGTAAGTCAATGGAAAGTGCATACCAAGATGGCTGGAGTGACCTACACCGTTAAGCATATTTGAGTTCAGGAAGGATTTCTCAATTGCTATATCTCAAAAATTAAAATATGGAAAACCAATGTGGATATAATTATATTGAAACCTTGTATTCATACTTAATATAATTAAAACAGGGTGACAAGAATATACACTTAACATTCTTGTAAAAATACACTCATACACAGCAAGCATTACAGCTTCAATGTTCTAACATCTTCCTCAGATGACAGAGCAATCAACACGAATACCGAAATTGATAACTTTCACACGAGCGGCGGCCGTAGCTACATTGGTAGTGCGTTAGGTTCGCATTCGGAAGATCCTTGGTTCGATACCAGTGGTCGACATTTTGACTAGAATTTACGAGAATTTTTCCTCAGTAACACCAAGATGGTACCTTCAACTTAAGCCCAAGCCGATTCCTTACTGCATCCTTTCACCTACCCTATGGCGGCCCGAGCCAAAGATGCCTAAAGACCATAAATAAATTGAAATTAAAAGAAAGTTTCAGTCTTAGAATTACTATCACTAAGCTGCCAATAAGGCACATTAACACACAAACAAATCAGAAAATAAAACTGCTGTTTTGGTGGTAAAATGTATTAACGGGGAGCTCTAAACTTTCCCCGCTACTGTAATGCTCGCGAAATTCTTGTACTCTTTTCCATTAAGTCGTAATTCACATAACTCACGTAAAGATGTAGTTAGTATTATTTCCAAAGGCAAATATTGAATTCAATAATTTCAAATATTTTGTCAGTGCAAGCCGTGCTGAAAAAAAAAATCCCTAACTTTTACAGGATATTTTACTTGTAAGCTGAATCCCCTGGCTTTTCTACGTTTTCCAGGTCAGTAAGAAACTTGATTTAAATATGCGTAATTAACACACAAGCAGCGACTGGAGTACGCTTATTACGAATTATGCCATTGAACTCCAATACCTCTCAAACTATGTATCTTTTAAAAAAACAATAATGATAATGCTTATGCACAATATTACTGTGCGAAGCTCTTTTCAGTTATTAGAAATCCATGAAATGACTGGGGAGCATGGAATTCGCAGTGTATCCAGAGAGTAAGGGAGCACTTAAAAGGTTGAGAACCTTCGGTGGGGAAAACAAAAATCCTTGATTGAATTTTGATAAACATTTTAGACGAGCCTTTAAGTTTCAAAGAACATCCCAAGAGGTTTTTTTTTTATTTTGTAAAGTGGGTTTGAACCCGCGACCAGCCACAAAAATACAAGCTTCCTATCCATTGGGACAACCGGATATTCAGATTTTTTTTTTTTTTAAATGGACATTTATTGTAGGAGAGGATCGCAACATTATTGTATACCTTGTGTGTTGCAACAATTAAGGAATAATCCTTACAACCAAATTAAACTGAACCCAGACATTGTGGTCTAATCACTGACGTTGCGGACTTCGGATCGAAAATGGCTAGGCACGTGGGTTCGTTTTCCACGGCCGACCATCCTGACTGACGTTTTCAAAGGATTCCCTCAGTCTCACCAGACGCAACAACAATATTAGCAGAGGCCCCAAAACCGTGGTCTTTAACAAGCAAATAGAAGTCATAGTAAGGACGGAATACTCATGTAGGTCAATTCAGTCTATGGAACTAAGACTTGGAAGAGAATAAATGAATGTTGTAAATGTGTACTGCCAGTTCTCCGTACCGAGGGACGTCTTTGTATCTAGAATAGGGGATATTTTGAATGGGCTTGATACGAAAAAAATCATTGTTTGCGGGATTTAAATGCGAAATCATCGCTTTGCCAATGCCCCGTGACTGAAAAATGGGAAAATGTTCGAGGAACTAATAAACCAATATAATCTAACTGCCACAAATCGTGAAGGATAACCACCAACGTTTAGGGGCAGGGCCGCAGCGGAGAGCAATATGATAAAGGAAGATTTATATAATAATGTACAAGACTGGAGAATAAATGAGGACGCAACTTCAAGCTTTCATAGCACCATCAGTTTTGTGGTCAGAACAGACATACGGGAAAACAATGAAGACGACGACGAAGATGGAAATCTCAAATATGCCGTAAAACGAATAGATCCTAAAAAGTTTGAGAGACACCTAACGCTACCGGGGTGGAAGAGGGCTGCGACCTGGATAGACTGGCAGGGTCAATAGAAGAAGTCACACGAAAGGCCATACAAAAAGCAACGCCGGGGAACAGGAACATGGAAAAGAGAAGAAAAACCTTTTGGACAGAACGACTAGAAAAAATAAAGCGAAGGCTGAAAGCAAGTATTAAGCGGCAGGAAACGATGAACTCAGGACGCTTCTATTAAATAAATATAGACATATAAAACAGACTTTTGAAAAGGAATTACTTGAAAGCAAGGAAAAGACATGGAAAAGACTTGTCGACGAAAATCTCGGTCAGCACATATGGGGAATGCCATACAAGTTAGTGAATAGTGATGAAGAAAATTAAAACTAAGGGAACACTGAATACACTTAAGAACGACGAAGGAAATTATACAAAGAATTGGCAAGAAACAATTGAACTACTAAATTCAAAATTATTCCCGGATGACAACGTCGAAGAGGACAATTTGGAACACAGGAGAGTAAGGCATAAAATATAAACAAAGAAATAGCAGAAGAACACGAAGAGGAAATAGTTATAACAAAAGAGCAAATTGAAAAGGCAATTAAGAGCCTTAAAAATGGTAAAGCCCGGGTCCTGACGGAATTAAAAATGAAATTTCCAAGATAAAGTGTGAATTGTGGACCCCCTACCTACCAAAATGATTCACCGAATGTACAAGGCAACAAAAGTTTCCGACACTCTGGAAGAAGGCTAATTTAATAATTCTCCTAAAAGAGGATAAAGTCAGGACCAAGCCGAAATCCTACAGGCCAATCTGTCTACTGAATGTAGTAAACAAAATTTTTGAAAAACTCATACTACAAAAAATCAACGAGAAAAGGGAAAACATCGTAAATTGTAAACTGCAATATGGCTTTCGCCCCGGCAAATCTACAGGGGAGGCCATAAATGAATTTTGCGATAAAATTAGTGAATTAAAAGAAGATAATTGCAAATATGTCATGGGCATATTTTTCGACATTGCCCTCGCTGCTCACCGAATCGGAAAAAATAGGAGTACATTCGAAAAATTGGAATCTTATCAAGGACTACTTTAGCAACAGACAGATCAGGATGAACACGGCTGATGGTGTCGTGGGGAAGACACCGACAAGGGGCTGCTGCTGGGACCGGTCTTTTGGGATCTCATGTTTCAGCCATGTCTGGAGATGCTGAATCAACTCCATCAAGTAGAGCGAGTGGTAGGGTACGCTGACGACCTGGCGGTGGTAATTAGGGGCAATAGCAGGTTGGAGTTGCAAACCAAAGCAATGGCAATCGTAAACCAGATGACATCGTGGTGTAATAACAATAAACTTAATATATCAGCGGACGAAACCAAGTACATGTTGTTTAAAGGAAACCTAAATTTCAATCGAGGACCAATCATAAAAATTAACGGCAAAACTATCAAAAGAGAAAAGCACTTTAAACCTTAGGGTAGTACTCGATGAAAAACTGAATTTCAGAACTCACGTTTCATTAGTTAAAAGCAAAGGCATCAAAATTACGCACAAAATTATGAATCCTGCAACTAACGAATACAAAATTCCAACGAAAATTATAAAAATATACAACGATGTCATCATAAGATCTGTCCTGGGCTATGCCACCAGCGCCTGGAGCCATCGGATGGACTATGTGAAACAATCACAAACTATAAACAGCGCCCAACGCCAGATACTACTAAGAATGACGAGGATTACTCCAGGTGGCCACGGCGACCCTGCCCATGCACCTGCAAATCAAGAAGCTGGGTGCCATGTACTGGTTGAAAAAAGGAAGAGAGGACAATGTTATTAACATATTACACCAATTTGTAGCAGACATCTTGATCAGTGCATGGCAGAAGTTCTGGAATAACACCACAAAAGGCAGGAGAGTACACAACTTGTTCCCAGACGTGGCTGAGCGTATGGAGTTGGTGATGAAGATTGAGGGCGGCTTCACTCACTTCGTGACGTGACAGGGCCCCTACAAATTAAAACTAAGGGAGCTACAACTCGTAGAAGACAACCGATGCAGGACATGCGGGATAGTGGCGACCCCGGAAAACGTAGTACTGCAATGCGGAGACACAAGAATTACTGGAAGTACAACGAAACCTCTTGGGGAACACTACGATCATAGAAGTTCTGCGAACTCCAGAACTGGTGGTAGTCCTCCGAGAGGAAGTTGAATTCCATCGCAGAAGATACCTTGCCGGGGTCGCCCGCCGCCACGCGGATCGACAAAATTAAAGCAAACCGTAAGTAACAGTAGGGGTTAATCCCCTCGTAAATAAAATGGTACGTTATATGTGACTGCAAGAACCACAAAAACCGCGACAACCGCGAGAACAAAACAAAATAAAACAAAAAGTTCTATATGATCATATATGAACCATAATTGAGAACTATAAATAAACAATAGAAAAGTTATAAATACGGGCTATGATTCCACTTTCGAAACCCGAAAACTACTTCTGTGAATGCGTGTGACGTGTGAATGAATGATAAGTGTTGTGAAAATAAGGAAGAGGAGGATCAGCAGACATCAACAGAATCAGGAAGCTAATCCAAGGAACTAAGACAGACCAGAAGACAGGCTGAGTGGAAACCCTCAACTCCCAAACTCCTCCCCTCCCCACATCTAAGCATCGACAAACATAAGTGAACCAGTGAGAAGACAGCAAAAATCTTGAGACGAGAGAACCAACAAAAAGGAGGAAGCGTAAAAACTTTGTGGGACCCAACATCCTATCCCACGTGCACCCTACCAACAACAAATCTTCTTCTCGTTTCAGGAAAAGAAGAAGATGCTGCCTCAAATCGATGTATGTGTTGTGCTTGTGTTGTAAAATGTTATATGTAAATGTATGTGTTCTTTTATAATGAAATAACATACAACAGATAGGGACTCCCCCCCAAGAATAAAAGTTCCATTTTTGGGAACAATGCCAGAAAAACATGCTGGACGCTTGGCAAAAAGTCCGTCCCGAAAAAAATAAAATAGCATACAACAGATAGACCCCCCTCCCCCCCACCAAGAATAAAAGTTGCATTTTTGGAAACAATGCCAAAACAACGGCTGGCAAAAAGTCCGTCCCGAAACCCCTGATGAATTGTGGAGAAGGAACACAAGAGCTTCTTGGAATGCCGGAATTCTTGGCCCAAGTCAGGAAGACCAAATCTGGTCGTGATGCACGCCCTCTAAAGTGCACGACTTGATCTGTGCAACGAACGCTCAGAGGCAGGGGTGGAACGCGGGACCCCAAAATAAAAATAATAAAAGTTTCACCAGGGAAACACACGGATGGTAACTTGATTATGGCCATAGCTGCTGCTTCTTCTCTAGCATATTCCGACCTGAGGCAAAGATGCCTAGGGGGCATAAATAAAACAAAATTCAACTTAATTGTTTAAGCTCAATAAGAAATAGGCATCTTTATATATGTTCTTTAGAACAGAAGATAAATTCCGGTTTTGTGATTATCGCATTGCTCCCCGAGGCACTATCCGCTAAGTGATTTAGAAATTTAAAAAAGGACAATTATTCGACGTTACTTTTCAGAACTGCTACAAAGCTAGGAAACAAGTTGCTGCTGACGATTACGAAAGCAGATTCACCTACTTCCCCACTGTCTTTATATTTAGTTAAACTTATTAACTGAAGAAGTGAAATATTTTTTTTAAAGAAATAATAATAATAAAACTACAAAATTACTCTGTTTTCAATTAATATTCCTTAACCATGTTTATGAAAACTAAAGGAAGTTCTCAATACTTTTTTTGTACGTTACGTATCATCAAAGCCTCAGAGGCAGAGTGAATAATACTAAAAATGCATAAAAATCTTTTTAAGAATTTACAAGATAAGATATCTATCAATCACTCCACAGGCTAAGAAGACTAATAGTGGCCCCACGGGATCCAGACGCCCTTCATTCTAACTACTAAGAGTTCTCCTACTTTCAAAATAACAGAACTTACATGGGTCAGAGTACACGCTTTCCACAGAGTCAAGGTCATCATCCGTATCAACCTGAAGAAGAGAAGATAACAGTGTATAGTAAATGTCCGATTTATAGAGAGGACTGGTTGGCATTTCCCCATTCTCTGAGAAATAGATTTCCTAAGCTGTTTTCCGAAATATGGCCTAGCCTGGGATACAAAGGGCTAGGCCATATTCAGGAAAACAGTTTAAGAAATCTTTCAAATATTATTCTTTCTGATTAACTTCTAAAAATCAATTCTCCTTCGATACAAACTTTATAATTAAAAGTTATAGTCTGACCAACACAACAGACGTAAACACTTTAGTTACGCAATATTAACCAATGTTCTACCAATAACTTAGTTACCCCTACAGCAGTTTTCTTACATTTTAAATGAATTCATTTCACTAGTCATGGGGATTTGTATTTTTGTAGGGTATCAAGGAATATCCATGTCAAATTTGGTGCATGCACGTTAAACGGTATAGAAACCTTTAAGAAGAAGTTGATAACACTGATTATTAGGGTGGCTGAAGGATGTTAAACCCCAGAGTCGTGTATGTAGAGTATCGAGGAGTTTTCATGTCAAATTAGTACATTTACGTTAAACGATGTAGAAGCCTTTGCGAAAATTGAATTGTAAAAGGCGGTAGCACTGGCAACTGGGGTACTTAGGGTCCTGTAACCCCTGCAGTCGTTTTCCCATGATGATATGGAAAAATCATGCTTAGATTGAATTTGAGTTTATTTATGGCCTTTAGGCATATCAGACTCAGGCCGTAATAAGATGGAGGAGAGGATGTTGGAAGGTAGTTAGCCAGGGCCTAGTTTGTAGGTACCATCCCAGCACTTTCCTGGTATAAATGAAGACATCGCCTGGATAAATTAATTATAATAGGCGGCCGCTGGGATAATTTCCAGGACCTTCCGATTGCTGTATCACTGCTCTCCAAATTGAGCTACGGCCGAATAGTCATGCTAAGTTCGGTGCACATACATTGAATGATATAAAGCGTTTCTGCAAAAAGTAAAAACTTTACAAGATGGCAACACTAACAACTGGGGGTGCTCTGGAACTCGGAACCCCACAGCTGTGTCTGTAGGGTAGGAATGAGGAGTATTCATGCCAAGTTCCTTGAAGATACGCTGAAAAGTTTAAAAACCTTTTCAGAACAATCAATCATTCATTTTTATATATGTAGAATGATCAGCTAGATGTAATGAGTTCCTCTTTATTCTCACCGGGAAGCAGGATGTTACTAAACGACAGTTGCACCTACCGTCAGTTAGTGTAACTTAATTCTCTCAGAAGTGGGATTTAGTATAAAAAAGAAGTGCAAGGAAGTGGGATATACTGTAGTATAGGAAACGCAAGGGAGTAGGTTGCAGAGTCAATCTCTCCAAAATTTTTACATTTTTTACAATACTGTAACATTCACCTTCAGGAAAATTCATCAACATGGTGTCAAAAACTATCAGATGTTCCCTTAGCATCAAGAAACTTGCATCAATAAGAAAGCATACTGCTTCACCATGTAAATGAACTCCACACAATGCTAGAAGCCTTCTGATCCTTCACTAGGCCCAGAGGCAGAGCCCATTCCTTCATTTGACTTCCACCAAATTCTTACTAGTCCATCAGAATGAAGTAGTGAATCGTAATTCTTTGACCTGTATGGTTTGGAAGAGAGAGAGTCTGGTTTGTTCTGCGAATGTGTTGAATGGTCATGCGGGGTATTTTAGATAATTTCCACTTCTCTGGAAAGATTTATGTTTTTATTATTCTTGTATTGGGCCGACTTGACTTTTGCCTCTTCACATTATTATCTGCCTATTTTTAATTATAAGTTAACATGGCTTGCTTTTTCTGTACGTCAGGGTATGGGGCATGCAAGTTTATAGTGACGTCACGTCGGCTAAAACCAAGTCTTTCTTAGTGATTCCAGCATCTGTAAGGATCTCAGCCCATCCAGATCCACGTAAAAGATCTCCCATAGCTGTCCACATAGCCATTTCAGTGTGGAGTCCTCCTAACATTACATTAAATGTCTTCTCCAAACTTTTCACGAAAGGTCCACTGAACTGTCTTAACTATAGCAAAAGTGGTTGGTCAACCACCATGACTGGCATTTGTTGTGGATTATGATATTCCGTTATTTTTTTTTTTTTTAAATAACGTTTTTTCACTCTCTCAAGTGCTGAAACCTTGTATAGCTGGCGGCATGTCTGGTGCCACGATACGCGATTTTCTGTATGTTATTTCCCTTCTCTCCGCAAAGCCTTTTCTGCTGGACTCTTCAATTGTGATCTAATTGAAAAGTTGAGCGCAGGAGTGGTCAAACACTCTTTTGTAAAGTACTGAGAAATTGATACAAAATGGTTAGAAATCTTCAGTTTTTTCGTGTTGTCTGAAACAAAAAGAATTGAATGTATTTCACAACTTGAAACTGTTTGTATAGCCTAAATTCTTGTTGTTTTCGTTCAACATGATGTATCTACTATTGTATATAGCTTGTCGAACGTCATCTTTTGAATTTCGATAATAAAATAAAGTATTAGTTTGAGGAATTAGCGTAACTGAAAAACGATATATCAAATTGACATTGACCATTTCGTACTAATATGTAATAATTTGTGACTTAAAACTACTTACTTGAAGAATTCCAAATTAAATTTTATTTCCTCAGCTTCCAGTTTTTTTAAAATTATTATTTCCACGTGCTTAAAACACTTATTAAACCTTGATTTTTATCCAAACCTCGTGAGGGTTCCTTTACACAGTATCACTCCTTCACACTATATAGCGAATTATTCCTAGTATCAGTGTTGACCAAACCGACTACCGGACGTTACTATTGGTATCGCTAATACAAAAGTCACAAACTTAACAATTCTACATAAACATTATCACTGTTTCTTAGTATGAAATAAAATGTCTGGATAAACAAAGTAAAACACGTAAGGAGTTGTTCAAGTGTTACGTAAGCAGCGAAAGGGGGGTCAAGTTATGCTTACTTTTGCTGACAGTAGGGGGAGGGAGTGAGAGAAATACTTACGCAAGCACGCGTGCGATAAAGTAAACTGCAAAGTGTTCGGCTAGTATTGCTAAAAAGTGACAGAAATAAAGTGAAAAATGGACAACCAACTAGAAAGTTACACGAATATTTTGACTCTCACAAAATTGGGGCTCAGTTTATCTAGTATACTTTATCTAGTATAGATAAGTTTTGATGTAGAAGTAATTGTTACACCCGTTATTAGCTCTCTAAACATGTAACTTAAACAAAGGAAGAATATCATTTGTGCGGACATTATCATTCATAATTCTTAAGGTGCCTCAGTGGTAGAGTGCTTATATCTGGCGCATGCGGTCTTCGGATCGATCCCGGATTATATCATGTGCATTCTGTGGTGGACAAACACCACTTGCGTAGATTTTCTAGGTCTCTCGTTTCCTCCCACTTTGATCATTCCACCAAATCTCCCATCATCATCATCCACTCGGTCTGGGTCAAAGTTGCCTAAAGGCCTTAAAAATAAAATCCAAATTAATAATTTTTAAATGAATCTCAAGTTCGAAAGTTTACGGCGGGTATGGAGGTAATTTAGTTCAGGTAGGAAAGGATGTCAGTGAAAAGTGGATTAACCGACTCAGTATCTTTGAAATTGGAAATATAGAGTTCAATTTTTTATTATCCACAACACGTCAACAACTAACCGCTACCAGTATACAACTGCCTCGCATTTTTATTATCCACAGTAAGTCAACAACTAACCGCTACAAGTATATAATTGCCTCGCAAGAGGTCTTCTTCGTAGATGAATGCATATGCTTTTAAGCAAGGGTTAACTCAGAGCTCAGCGAGAACTCCTAATAAGCCATAATCCTATGGGAAATTTTAATTTTTAACGAATTATGTTACGATTTCGATTTAGAAGGAGTCGGTATGTTTTTAACGACTCCAACTCCAGCAAGACAGTAATTACTTCCGATTTTACAGCCCTGTTTACGAGGACCGTAAGTGGGGATAAATTTGGAGGTTTTATATTGGTGGGTGTAGCTTAGGTCTCTGGTGGTTGGTAGATCGCTTGTCGGCTGGAAATATCCATTATTTCTTGGTTCTCACGAAGTGCTACAAGAGCTTTGTGCTGGGTATTGACACGTTTCGGACAATACTATGTTCGTTTTAAAACATTTTTCGTAAAAGATAAAAAAATAAGAGAAACTAACTGTGTACAGAAAATAACACTACAGTATCCATGTGTGGTAACTAATTTCTGAAAACAGACAGAACGTAAAAGGACTACTGTATCATTTGATAAGTTGCTATCTTGTTGAGTAGGTCGTACTTGTTTTAATCAATGTTCAATCAAGTATCTAAAAAAGATGCCGTATTTTATTTAAATTACCTTTCAATGTACCAGATAGCAGGAATTTCGCATAATTTACAGTGGCTAAGTGTTATTTAAAAAAAAAAAAATGATGGTGTCTGTTTAGTTTTGTTGAAGAAATATTTAAATATAGAAACTATATTTTATTTAAGTTAACCCAGTACGTGTTGAGAGAGCGGAATTTTTAGTTATGATCAGGAAGAAACGGGAGCATCCGGAGCACACGCACACGGCACGAATCGATCCGACGACCCCTAGCAGCAGAGGTGAGCGCTCTACCAACTGAGCTACTGCGGCCCTCTTTCCATTCATATTTTCTTTGACGTAAGTTTGTTCCTTTGTTCTTTGAACAGATACAGATTGTCCAAAATGTGAATGTGTTAACACTAAAACTTATTTTTACAACGCAGAAGAATTATAGGTTATTATCTAATTGATAGCCTCCCTGCACATCAATATATTTACGGATCGTTGAACTGGCTGCATTTTTTAAAGTTCTTGCAATCAAATGATCCAGTTTCATTTCAGGAGTTCGTGATATTGCTTCCTTTTACTGAAACCTATACCTGAGGCAATTATTTCGCTTTCGTAAGGTTATCAAAATACGCATTAGGTAAAACAGATCTACGAGTAGGTTTTCAGTTTTAAACAATTGTGCTATGTCGGTTCAAGAGCAATCCACGCGCAGACAGGATGGTAAAATTGTAAAAGTTCGCCAGGTAACCAACGAACATACTCAGAGGAACATCGAGCACGCTTCTCAAAACATTATTAGGCATGAAATTGGCATCACCGACTTTTAACAAAGGGTATGCTGTAACGTCCCCAACGCTACATATTAACTGAGTGTTTCTGCCTCCCCTGCAATTGCACTGTGTAGAATCACTATTTGGCTATTCAAAGAAATATTGTCACCTTGGAACCAGCGGGTACTGTGTCCACTTTTTGGCAAAATGGAGTGAACACTACTGTCAACCTAGCCATCACCCTTCTTAATCAATGGTGCGTGAAAATGTAAAATAAAATATAAATATGTTTTAGTCCCAAGGAAAAGAGGCACGAACAAAGGAAAGGTAAATATATTTTATTCATGTGCAATATTGTTTTAGATAAGCAAAAGTGGTCTTCCACCGAAAAGCTAATTTTATTCAGAAATAATAATAATGTAACTTTCTATCAAGGTTAAATGTATCTGTCTAGACAATATCAAGTTTCATTAAGTACAAAGTTCATGCTACACCTGCGAGTCCAAAGAGAAATTTTATAATCTCGGAGATCAAGAGACAGCGACGTCACAATGCAAAGTACAACTGCAGCAAGCAGATCATATATCGCTTAGCACATCAGAGCAAAGTATCATCAAGTACAAAGTCCACCTTGTTCAACAGATCAGATTTTGTTGAGTAAGGTGTACAAAGTTCAAGACAGCTCAGCAAGTGTAAAATTCAGTGTTGTTGTAATTGCTTCAGAAGTGTTTAGCCCGTCCCGAGAGGAGTGGCTAAAGTGAACTGTGATTGGTTACCATCAAGAACTGTGAGTGCAGGTTTTGAATAAAAAGCCTGACACCAGACACCAAGTAGGGAGGAGATAGTGTGTGTATAGTAACTAGAGACTTGTATATTTGATCCGATACTAACACCGATTGCTATTTACTGTATCTGCAAGTTAAGATCTTCAATTCTACTCCGAAGTTCTACTTCGTCCGAACTAAGACTGCGAGTGACCATGCTCAGCTCTGGACATAAACTTTGACCATTACATGTCAATCTCAATCTTCTTCTACTATCATCTTTACTTTACTGGATTAGGTGGTCATTATTGCATGAATGATTATGATGTTATTTCATAGTATACGAGGTGTGACACACACACACACACACACAAAAAAAAACAGATTGTAGCTGTATTACTAAAAATAATTAACATAATGCATATTGATTTTGCACGGATAAACTACCATACCTCCCCTACCTAGCACCGTGAATTGGATTCACCCGGCCCAGCCATTCGCAAGACAAGCCACAATGAGTGAACACGTCTGTCAGTGCGTTGGCGGAAAATGACGAGCGTGAAAGTAGAACAAAGGATAAACATCAAGTTTCTCGTGAAACTTCGAAAACTTGGAAAGGATTCACGACGACCCAAATTTGTTGGATTTGGTTGTAACTGTCGACCAAACGTGGATATTTACCTTTGACCCCAAAACAAAGCGACAATCCATGCAGTGGAAGGGTCCTGGCTCCTACCGGCCCAAAAAGGCTCGAATGTCCAGATTTAAGGCAATGTTACTTGTGTTCTTTGATGTTCGTGGAATAGTGATGATTGATTGGGTTCCTGACGGACAAACTGTAAATCAACATTACTACCTTCAGGTGTTGGGGAAGCTTCGTGAAAACATTGGAAAAAACGGCCTCAGTTGTGGGAAAGTGGCTGGATCTTGCATCGGGACAATGCACCCGCCCACAAGGCACTATCCGTAAGACAATTTTTGGCTAGAGAAAACATTGCAGTGTCAGAACACCCACCGTACTCGCCTTATTTGGCACCCTGTGATTTTTTTTTTGTTCCTGAAAATCAAATCTTAACTGAAAGGAACACATTTTACCTCCGTTAATAAGGCAAAAAAAAAAAAAAAAAACGGCAAACGTACTAAAGACCCTTACAGAAGATGACTTCCAAAGATTTTACAAACAATGGCAGCGGTGAATGAAGAAGTGTGTTGAAGCAGAGGGGTACTACTTTGAAGGTGGCACCACCGACAGGAACCAGTAATGTAAGTACTCTGAGTTATTACTTCAGTCCGTTTTTTTTTTTTTTTGTGTCACACCTCGTATATTGTAGTGTTCATTCAGGAGGAAAATTAGGTCAAGTTAGTCTTGAGTTCGTGCCCTTAATTTATTGTGTTATTCATAGATATAAAATAGTTCGTTACACAGTCGACTTCAAGCTTTTCATTTCCTATGTTTCAACATTGAATTCCCAATCCTAGATAATTATAGATTATAGTACCTAGAACTGTGCCACCGGCTCTCTCGCTGATATACGCCCTTGCCCCCTTTTAAGTAAAGATGCTTGGAGTAATCTGGGTAAATTGGTAGGTAAGTAAGTGCGTAAAATTAACCACTAATCCAACAATTCCCAGGACAATACTACAGTTAAAGACCTTGTACAGAAGAGTATCAACCCCTAAATAAATATCTCACAAAATTACCTCCAAGTGGCTAGAAATGAAATGAATTTATACAGACATTAAATGGAACTTCAAACTTTAAAACTCTATTACTTCAGAAGTAGCAAAAGTGGACATAGTACCTCCTGGTTCCAGGGTACGTTTGTTAATGTACGTAGGATATGTATGTTTGTTAATAACAGCAAGATTCAGACTGAAAATCTTTGTGTGTGTGTGTATGCAGACGAAATTCAAAATGTATATAAGCAGTTCTGAATCAGAACTGCTCGGGTTACTGCCCGAACCACATCAAGCTCTCTTGTTTGGTGTGCCCTTTCTACGGACAGCAGTCCGCTAATAAATACCTATTCAAAATATTCTCATTCTTTTATTACGCTTTGTTTTATTACCAATTGTTTTTGCATTCTGCTTTATCAAATATTCTAACATCACCTTCTTTACCAATTTCTGCTAGTCTTCAGCCAGGCAGACAGAATTTCCCTTCTTCCTATTCCCGGTGTTTGCTCGTCTTTAGCCAGGCAGGCGTAATCCTTAAACGTTGGCTCGTCTTCAGCCAGGCAGGCGTATACTACTGAACCAGGTTCCTGTTCGTCTTCAGCTAGGCAGGTAGACGAATTCCTGGCTCTTGTTAGTCTTCAGCCAAGCAGGCGGAGTCCTTTACCTTCCTTGGTGTGCAGCTCGTCTTGAGCTAGGCAGGCGTACACTACGGATCCTCTCAGATATTTCATTTTCCGTATGTCTTCCTATGTTACTAATGAGAATTTGCCTTTCAGCAAGCGTTCGGTAAATCCCACACCCTGATATAGCTGTGGGAAGGTGTTTTTTTTAAAGGGGGAATGCGTTTACAAAAGATATTCCTGGGTGGGTCCTAGTCTGCGCTATTGTACCTAGTCAGGTAGATTATTAGGACAGCTGTCTCTCTCTCGAGGTACGTTTCAATGCAAACAAAACGTGTGCCTACAAAATCTGTGCAAGATCTGCACACAAGGACTGAAAATTAAATTTAAGAAGGTAATCCGAGAACATTTGCCTTTCCTTTCTTTCAAATGTTGTGACTGAGGATGACCAGGCTTATCTTCTCTTTCGTGGCCAGCTATCAAATCGCCACACCGGTCGCAAGCACTTACAAGAGAGCGCCCTACTGAACGATCCATTCCACACATAATAGCTCGACTGGATAATATGGCGCTGGAAACTACACTAATGATACGTAACATCGTCATCCGTAACTTGAGGGTGGTGAAGATAAAAAGTAACCAAAACCACAAAAGGACCATGGTTTCAGATACCTTTTTTTTTCCACCACCCTGTATAACATGCACGCACGTCACATGTTAATTTCGGTTATTTGCCCCGTCCCCTTCCGATGGTATGAATTTCTTTACAGTTCAATTTTTTTTCAACTACAAAATTAAAAAAAGAAGTGCTCACATACATCCAATAGGGAGCAGAAATCACCACTTAGATTCCGTTCATTGGTCTACTTGCAAACTGAATAAAAATAATCACAAATATCTTACGTAATAAATTCAATAGCCACCATGGATTTTCAAAGAAAAAATCTTCACGTATTCCTTGAGCAACCACACAAAACTCATCATTTTTCCTTTACGGGAAGATATCCTGCGAAACAATAACATTTATGTTGTGAGCGGTTTAATCTGCTCTACCTACACGGCATATAATTAACCTCCCAAAGAGGATACATGGGGACATTGCGATATCGCAATATGTACCTCAAATTATGTTAGAAACTAAATTACCTGCGCTTGACAAAAGGAAGCTTCTTGACCTTTGGGGTACTCAAAAGCTTTCACAGCTTCTTCAAACTTATTCTCTTTACTCAAGGCAGATGCAACGAAAAGGTTTCCTTGCTCTACAACTCTCTTTAATTCAATTTTAGAAAAATTTTTCCTACAAAGACAAAAAAGGCATTTTCAATTTATATATATATATATATATATATACAATATATTAAATATATACAATTATTAATACAGTTTAATCGTTAAATTAAATACATGATAAAGTTAAATTAAAATTTAGGGGAAAAGATAATAAAATATATACAAATAAGAAACGTTAGGTTGAAAAGCCTGAACAAGACATAAAAGAAGAAAGTCAAACAGAATCAAAGTAACAAGAAAACATAGAAACTTTTACTCAAGACCATGTGAACCCATGGTTCACAATACAGGCTATTAAAAAGTGTTCGTTTTTCAACTAATACTGTAAATTGTCAGTCCACCAAATAAAATTAAACACAAAAAGTTCAAACATCCGATAACAAAAACTACGGGCAAACTTGCAACTTCTCTACTATCAAAGACAAACTGTCAACGCCTGAACAGGAGTAAGGATTTTTTACTTGAAATTTCAAACTGAATGATATACAAATTGAGTGTCCACTCTCGGTAATTCCAAATCGAACAATGATACGGGAATGGCGGAGGGAGGGGCGAAGTGTAGGATGGATGAAACTGTCCGAAAAGTTTGGCTTTGTCAGAGCTATGAAATAGCAGAATCAAAAATGACATCTCTATGCAGAAACAAAGTCAGTATAATGTCACAATGTAATGCGAAATAAAATAGTTTACTGATTCTGTAACAAAGGGACTTCGATGAATAATTGTATGGTTAAAATATAAGTGTGTTAAAATATGAGTAAATTTTCTACCATCGTATGCACCATATATATATTTTTACCATGTTGGACTTCCTTTGTTTCCACCGCATGGTCGCTACTTCTTTGTTCTTCCTTTGTGTTTTCCTGTCATTGTCCTGAGTTACATACGACGTCCCTTTGAATTCATTTTATCTTTGTTGCTTGTTTTCCCGTCAGCCTCGTGTTTTTTCCTATTATTATTTATTTTTTTTATTATTATTTTTTACTTCTTTCCTGAGTTATTGGTTTTCTTTTTTTTCCTTATATTTAGATTTTGACTTTCGGTTTATTGATTTCTCTGTACTCCCTTTTTCGTCTTGAATTTCTACACTCTTACCGGTATCATGTCCTCCAATCCTGCTTTTCTGGATTACCCGTTTCCGCACCAGCATCCTTAAATTTTCCCGCATTCTCTCACACATTGAATTCCTGCAATCCTACCTTCACCAAGGACTTACATCTAAAGGCGTAACTCCCAAAATCGCCCTCTTCGGTTTCTCGCCATCCGATTGGCACAAACCTTTTTCCTTCTGCAGATATACTTCTGTTAATCTTACCAACCTAGCACTCTCGTTACACGTTCACCAAGTCTTACAACTCTCCAGGCTTCAATCTCTCATCAAAATCAAGTTTTCCTTACAATCTCCCCATCATTTCTAACATATACCAAATCCTAACTGATGCTTCCCGTCTCTTGCTCAACCTAAGATGCAAACACCTTTCCAAACTCTCTCGACCTTGTCTTTCTGCCCTATCTCAAGGCTCATCTCTTCCTTTGCCTCTCCCTTCATCCTCCACTCCTCCCCTTCTATTCGTGCTGACTCCATCTGCAATTAGTCGTCCTGATCTATCTCGCGAGAATTGCCGGAGCAACCAAACCTCGGCCCGTCAGATATTGAAAAGTAACCACATAAGTGAACCAGCCACCTTAAGCAAACCTAAAAATCCTAAATGACCGCAGCCAGCTCTCAACCTTTCTAATTCCGTTCACTTTCAGCTACCGAGGACGGTGTCCTTTCGTACGGCCTTTCCTCCATATTGAACAAACTAACCTACTTAATGATTCCCTCACCTTTGCCTATAACAGCAGGTAGCACTACCACTGGTCCACTAATCCCGACACCTCTAAGTCAGAACCTGACACCGAAACTTATCCCAGCCATCACAAATTTCTTCCTCCCTCCAGTAAGACCCATCTCCCTTTAAACCTCCCTATTGAACTGTACATTTCCTTCCTCTCAAAACAAATTGCTAACGCTGATTTCACCGACTTATTTCAAGAACATCAGTATCTCACCACTGCGGAACGAAGAGTTATCGCCAATATTTGTTCTAATTCGCCCGGCTGACAATGGATCCACAACGGCAGTCACGAATTACACGGACTACCAATCCGAAGCCCTCAAACAACTTCCCGATCCTACCTTTCACCGCCCCCTCGAGGATGATCCGACCCAATCTTTTCTTAATAAGATCCGCCCTTACCTCCACGAGAACGGACCGTATGAGGAGCTGTCGCGTTCCACTGTCTACACGCTGTTTTGACAATCCCACAACTCATACATTTTATCTACTTTCCAAAATGCATAAGCCTGGTAATCCCGGTAGACTCATGATTTCCAATATTGGCTCTCCCACTGAAAGAATCCCCGCCTTCCTCGATCACCATCTCCAACCGATTGTCTAGGATCTCCCTTTCTACATCAAGTATACAAACCATTTCATCTCCACAATACATTCTATCTCTAATCCTCTTCCACCAGACACCATCTTAGTCACAGCTGACGTGACGTCACTGTGTACCAACATTCCCCACACCCATGGTCTCGCTGCCCTTGAACACTTTCACGATACACGCTTTAGTCCTCGTTAACTCAGTACACCATTTCTGCTTCACCTAGCACGGTTTGCCCTCACCAGGAACAACTTCACCTCTGAGAACTATATTTTCTGCAAATCAAAGGCACAACTATGGACACCTGCATAGTCCCTTCCAACGCCAAACTTTTCAGGGAACGCCTGGAGACCAGGGTTTGATAAAACTAGTATTAAAAAAAAAAAACACTTGGCCAAGGTGGGTATTTTTTTAGTTTTAGAGATAAAATGTGAATGCATGTAAACGTAAAGCTGTGTACAGACTCAGTCAGTAACGGTGTGTCACTACAATGAAATAGGAAGACATGCGGCTGGCCTGTTCTGTGTGAGGGTGACTTCGCTTTATGGCATGTGCACTGGATTCAAAAAGCAACGTGGTTGGGAGACCAAGATAACTGTAGGTCCCGGCACTCTGCCATTCACATGTGAGAGGAAAATTTGGGAGAAACCAATTCGGGATGGTCTCACTCATCCGCCTGAGCAGTTCGATTAAAAAAAATCTTAAGGCTTATAGGCAACTTTGGCTCAGGCGGAATGGATGATATGAGAATTGGTGGAATGAAGAGAATGGAAGGAAAAGAGAAAACCCACGCACACGGTGTTTGTCCACCAAAAAGCCCGCATTGTGGACAACTATAATTTCTCTAGGGAATGTATTTTCGCTTTCGGTGACTACTTCTTACAACCACATGTGCAACCGCTGCCTGCTTATATACGCGTTACATACCACTTCCTTGAAATAATCCGTAAATTACCGCCTCTTCCTTCCGACGTACTGCTTGTTACTATAGATGTTACTTCCTTGTTTGACCAACATTCCTTCCTCATGTCCATGGACTTGCGGCTTTGGAATTCTTCCTCACCCAGAGTCTAAACCTCACATCCCAACAACAGCTTTACTTCTAAATCTAGCCAACCTAGTCCTCACCTGTCACAACTTCACTTTCGAAAACAAACATTACCTTCAAATCCGAGGCAAAGCCATAGGTACAAAAATGGCCCCTTCCTACGCCAACCTGTTCATGGGCAAGATTGAAAACAATTTCCTACAAACCCAACCGTTGGATACTTTTTGGACGATGTACTAATGCTGTGGATTCATGGTGAGGCAAGCCTCTAAACGTTTCTAGAACAGCTGAACTAGTTCCGTGTTGTCCAGTTCACTTAGTCCATCTCAAACACAAAAGTCACCACCAACCCGAATCCTCCGGTCTTAATCAAACGATTTCGTCCTAAAACTTACCAAAGTCAAACAAATTCTGCATTCTCAATTTCATCTGATTCAATCTGACCCCGATCTGTCTTTCCCACCAAGCCGAGATTAGTTTTTCGCATCCTCCCAATCTTAGAAACATCTTGGTCCACACTAAGCCTTCGTCCCATTTGCCTTCAGTTACCACCCAAAATTTAACAGCGCTAGATGTAAAACCTGTTCCATCCTTATTACGTCTCCATCTATCTCTATCAGCACAATCGATGGCAACTTCCCTCTGCATCCCAAAGGAACAGGTTAAACCTCAAACGTCATATATATCCTATACTGCACACACTGGTCGGCATTCTATGTGCGGCAAACAGGTGGTCCTTTGAATTCGCGTAAATAATCACCGCCACTTCTCCATCACCAACAGACCCCATTCGCCAGTACACGCAATTACACAACACTGACTTTGATGACATTTCCGTATAGCTATAATCTATACCCTCACAAACATATCCTCGCGTCGTCTTGAAAGCTAAACTGAAAACTGGTTTAAATCTGCAGTAACTTTTTTTCTTATGTTCTTCTTCTCTCTCTCCACCTACATTTCCCCTCTGCTCCGCCCATTCACTTCCAGCCTATTTGGTTCCTCTTTTTAGCATTTCCTATACTAACTCCCACTTTTCGTGATTGACTCGGTTATCTACTCCCTTTTCATTGCGTTTCCTATATTATATTCCACTTTCTCTGACTCAGTTTTCTATACTCAACTGGCCAGTGAACTCCATGTCACCCATTCTAATGTTCATCATCATCTCCAGGGCCCTGGATACGTGTCGAAACTCGGAAAATGGGTACCCCATGCGTTAACGACTCAACAAAAGCAGCAGCGAGTTGTCACTTGCAGTTCCCTGCTCACCCGTCACAGACGTGAGCCATTTCGGGACAGAATGGTGACAGGGGATCAAAAGTGGGTCATCTACCGTAACATTACACGCAAACCGCAGTGGGTATCTAAAGAGGGGAGGCAGGAACTGTACGAAAACAGGATCTCCACCCCTGTAAACTGATGCTGAGTGTTTGGTGGGATAATCCATTTTGAGCTTTTGCCACGTAATCAGACCATCAATGCAGATGTCTACTATCAGCAGCTTGAACGCCTACGGATTGCATTGTTGGAGAAACGTCCTTCTCTGGTTAACCGCACAGGTGTGCTCATCCACGGTGATAACGCGCGCCTATACATGGCAAGAAGGACCTGTGCTAAAATCGAGAAATGTGGCTAGGAGAACCCCCACCCGGAGTTTTCACCAGATTTTGCAACAGACTAATGTCTTTTTCGCAGCCTGCAAAACATCATTTTCGGGAAAACACTTCTAAATAAAGATGACGTGCGACGAATAGTGGCCCAGTTCTTTGCCTCCAAAACCGGCGACTTCTTTCAGCGGGGATGTTCAACAACTGGTTGACAGGTGGAAGAGTGATGTGGAGTCCGATGGAGACTATTTTCCTGACTAACGGTAGTGTTCCAAGTAAGTTATCGTTGTTCTTCTCACAATGCAAAACTACATTACTTATGAGATACGCTGATATATTCCACATTTTCGTGGTGCGTTTTTTTAAAGTAAATCCTACTTTTTCGGGGTGCGTTTCCTATACTGTATCCCAACATCTCCGACTGTGATTTACTGAGTCCCAGTTTTTATTAATTGTACCCAGCTCAATTTTCAACACAAAACACGTTTCCCATCAGTACTTGCGCACGCGCAGAACGTAATCAACTAGTTTTGATGTGGACGTCCGCTTTCTTGGTCTTCTATCCCTTTAAATTGTGCACGTGTGTACAGTGAAATTCTTTCTGTCTACAACTGAAGACGATTGAAGCCAAAACTTGTGAGTGAGTTTATAGTGTATACTGTTTAGTGTGTAACTGTGCACGTGACCTTAAGATACTTTATAAGTACAATTCCTTTTTATCTCTCTTCAAATTTCACCTATTAGAAAATGTAGAAAAAAGGTACTTACATGATAGAATACAAAGACAGGCGTACAGGAACATCGAAAACACAATAGAAAAGCGGCAACGTTTCGCAGAAGCGTGCTCACATGTTATAATAATATAATTTTTTTTTTTTTAATTTTATTTATTATGGAAAACCACGATTTATTGAACAGACCCTGATTTAAATTTAATGCTGATAGTGTTCTGTGAATAAAAATGTTCACATATACTATCCGCTCTTTATAAGCTGTTTTATACAGTAGCTTGTCACTAATTTTGTGAAGTGTTAACGAAGGGCAGATAATCAGTTTATTTTTCATATCTCTAATGTGCTCCACGCCCCTACTATTAACATTCTCTTAAATCATTCCGGCATACTAGCCCTTACACTAACAAGTGATTTGTTAAATTGCAGTATCTATGTCTTTTGGAATGTAACTTTTAAATTGGGTAAAATTCTTATCTAGTGTTTTATAGGGAGGTTTGAGGGCCAGGGGAAAACCTATCCATATTTTATAGTCTTCTTTCGCATTTCGTTTCGCTTGCTTGCTTTAAGGATGTTTCAACTGTGCGCGGTGATACAATTTCATCAACTTGGACGGTGCTTTCAGCCTACTAAACGCATAGGACAACCATTTAGTTGTCCTATGCGCTTAGTACTACAAATGTTGAGGGCACATAGGAAGAAATTAAGCCAAATATTATATTTCATTTGTACAGAGTGGCCCGAATTTGCGTGTATATATTGTTCGCCTGAGGTACGTTTACGGTCTACTGTAGTTTGAAAACTTGTTTTGTCGATGTATTTGTGAATCCACGGAACTAATAATGCCATAGCTTTAAAGTTCTTTAAATTTGATATTATGATTAATACCGTTCAGCTTTTCAAGGAGTAATTCTATTTGTTTATGTTCCAAAAGACAGGGAGTGGAGTTTCCCTAATCACTTGTATCACAGTGCAAGGGCCAGTATGTCGGAATGACTAAAGAGGAAGTATAACACCAGGGACATGAAGCATATTAGAGATGCGACAAATTGTATTCCTCACATCTGGCCTCTTACAACACAAATCTACATCACATGACACAGCCAATATCAAACTATTGTATAAAACAGCTTCTTGAGTGAATGGTACACGACCGCATTTCAATTCAGAGAACATAATCAGCATCAAATTTAAATCACAGTATGTTAAATCGTGGTTTTACATAATACATGAAATTAAATAAAGTAACAGTTTTTTTCTAATATTACATTTTTTAACCCACAAAATATCTAAACTATAAATCTCCTCAAATTTTAACATACACTTTCTTTTGTAACCATACACACAGTTTCCATCGAAGCCACTTTGCTCCAGAATCAGGTAAACTGCATTTCATTTTGCACTACACTAACAACATTGTATCTACCTCGTTTCCGCATAGAACTATCATTTTTGATTCCAACATTATATAGTTCAGCCAAAGCCCAACTTTCCGGCGACGGTCTGATTAATCCTACATTTATTACTTTCCATTACATCAGATGAAGTCGATTGATAAATTAGCGAAACTAGTTGTAATTATAATCGCCATATCATTGTCCAATTTGTAATTAGTGAGGATGAAAATCCAATTTGGAGTGCAATTTGATGCTCACTATAAACATTTGCATTAAATGATATACATTATCTTTCCTTGTATGTCAGGAAGCATCTGGATACACGAAATTGCACTTACTAAGGTGAAAATGCTCGCAAGTACTTTCGCAGCTCAATGGGTTGCATGCTGATGCGTTTAAAGGTAAGGTAAGGTGTGGCACTGCTATAGACAGTGACACACTTCTTTCCATTCGGAAAGGTACGATCAGGATGTGGTGACGTCAGGATGATAAGTTATGTATTGTGTATGTGATTAACGCTACTGAAGTGAATTGTAAATAAAATCTCTTTAAAACTATTGTGTGCATTATTTACAATCTGTGTCAAATACGAGCCCATATTTTATCTAACTGGCACTGATCGAAATTTAGTTCAGGTTTCTTGCTCTGTATATAGGTATTTCCATATCCTATACGCTCTTTAAGGTCATCTGTTTTATGTATGATCTTAGCGTCCACTACATTATGTGTGGTGGCTTCGATATAATGTGATAAGCCAGACACAGGATTGGTGTTGTTTGCATCACGTATACCATAGTTCTTTTACCGTAGTTTTTAGATACCTTTTTGTCATGCCTATACATCTACTGTTACAATCGCATATGGTCTGGTACACACTACTTCCTGTATCTTTTGTATGGTATGAAGCTCTTTTCTATAGTTTCTAGTGGTACTGATACCGTATTAAGGTCGTATTTATGGTAAAACTTTTTTTAACCTAAATGTGAAGACCCTTGTTTCCCATCCTAGGAGATATAGTCATGAACCATTATGAAACACGCATTTTACAAGAAATAAACTTATAACTGATCAGATATTACAGGTTCATAGACGACACGACCATTCTGCACGAGGCCAAACAAAAACTGTAGCTACTTCTCGGTAAACTCAACCCTAATTTACAGTTCTCCAGAGAGAAAATTCAGGTGTTTTGAATTTCCTTGACCTAAAAATTTACCGTAAAACCAACATGTTTTAAACTACAATTTATAGAAGGCTGACAGCAGAACAATATTACATACATACAAAATCAGCTTGTCTGCAACAAATCAAACACAATATTTGGGTTAACTTCTTTGTAGGCGCACTAAACCTATCAAGATCTGAGAACAGTAACAGTACATATAATACACATAGGCATTAAAAATGGATACCAGAAAACAACACTTTCTCAACGGCTGCAAAAAATCGAAAGATATACACATTCAACCTAAAATTTCCCAAGCCCAAAACGCCCAAGAAATAATAATAATAATAATAAAAAAAATGGATAGGCATCCCAACCTTTTTACTTTTCTGGTTAAAAAAGATATACCGTAAATACGACCTTAATTCGGTATCAGTACCACTACAAACTAAAGACGAAAACTTAACACAATACAAATGTTACTTTGTACCCAAAGATACCAGATCATCTGTGTTTGTAACAGTAGGGATGCTTAAAAAATATCTAAAACCTTCGGTAAAAGAACTACGGTATACGTGATGCGAAATACCACCAATCCTGTGTCTGGCTTATCACACCATATCGAAGCCACCGCACATAATATAGTGGACGCTAAGATCATACAGATGGATATCAACAGAAGATCGTATAGAATATGGAAGTGCCTATATACAGAAGAAAAGTGAACTAAATTTTGATCAGCGCCAGTTGGATAAAATATGGGCTCAGAGCTTACGCAGATTGTAAATAATGCACACAGTAGTTTTTGAATAGATTTTATTTATAATTCATTTCAGTAGTTTCAGTCACATACACAATACATAACTTACCACTCTGATGTCACCACATCCCGATCATACCTTTCCGAATGGAAAGAAGTGTGTCATCATGCATAGCAGTGATACCCAGGGCTGGAATGGTAAGATTTTTGGGGGGTACACGCTGCTCAATAAAAATCTGGATTTGGGAACACGTTCCTTTATATTTATGCACTGAGGTGGGTACACGCTGTGATTTATACTATTAGGTGGGTACACGGCGTGTACCCGCGTATACCCTCCATTCCACCCCTGGTGATACCGTCTGCCATCTTGTTTTATCTGTACTTATTGTCCTGTTGACCTCCACGGTTGCATATTCATTAACCTATTTCCTTACCTTTAAACGCATCAGCATGCAACCCTGAGTTGGAAAAGACCTTGCAAGCATTTTTACTTTAGTAAGTGCAATTTCGTGTATCGTGAGGCTTTCTGACATACAGTTGGGTTAAATAAAGGAACATCGTCCGTTCTCTAATCATACTGCTAAAAGGAAACTAAATCAAACTTAATATAATGTTTATATTTGTCTCCATCCTAAACTATGAAAAGAAAAATAGAAAATATCCACAACCTTGGAAACGTTGCACAACACAAATGTTTTAAAAAGTTTATGACCATAGGCATGTCACTCGAAAAATTTTCGTGTTAATGTTGAAATTAATTAATGCTCCAACAATTTTATTTATTCGACTACGAAATGTAACAAATATTTAAGAAAAGTTTTTAAAATACTAAAAACTATAACTAACCACACAGTACTGAACAAGCGGTTCTCAGGAACACTGATCGTAATATTTGATAATAACTTCTGGAGCATAGGTAATGCGACTGACCAATAATGGGCCGCTCTTGAGTTTAAGGCATAAACTTCTTCTGATAAGGTTTTATTCTGCGATTCAAGTGTCGCTGCCTGTGAGAAATTAAAAAAGTTTACATATACAATCGTCTCAATATGATTAAAATTCAGTTAATTCTACAAAGTCATTAGAACACTCGCTCGTATTTTAAGGTTTCCCTGCGAATACCAAAACACAGATCTCAAACTTACTCTAAATCATTTGCAGAGAAGCAATCTTCCTTCGGCAATTCGCACAGCTAACTCCTCAAGCAAATTTTGAAGTAAGCTTTATAGTCACTTCCCTTTACTTACCCATAGCAGTGTAAAACAACGTTAATTTCAATGAAAGGTTTTACTTAAAAAGTATATATGTTGACCTTTCTACCCTCATGTTTGTTTTACCATCGTGCAATAGAGGTACATTTATGTTTTGGAATTATCTCTGTCACACCACTTCATTTATTTCTTTAGTTTGTGATTGTGTGCGTGTGTGTAGGTGTCTTCGGGGTGGGTGGGAGGGAGTTCTAAATTGAGTCTGTCAGTAAAGTGAAGAAAGGAAGGGAAGAGAGAAGACAGATAGGTAGATTCAATTGTAATTTGTTAAGATTCATGTATTATATTCTTTTCTTAGTTATTAGTTATTGTGTGCATCGTGTCAACATGTATGTTTCTGTATTTAGTATTTAGAATTTTGTAGATATGTGTATTCTTCTTTTTCTCCTATGTGAATAATGTAGAGTTATATCATAGTTAAGTGGAAGACAAGGCTATCATCCTTAACTTTGCTATGTCAAATAGAAGTCTAAATAAATGAACGTGGGGAAGCCGTAAGTATACATTCGTTGTTACATTTTGACATTCCGGACTCTTTCAAGCTGATTACATTCTGAATTGAATTGTATTTGTCTTTAGTCATCTTCGGCTCAGGCCAACATAGGGCAGGGGAAGCTGGCTGACGTATCATCTCGGCATTAGCCTGGTGTGATTGGGGACATTTCTGGCAACATTGGCCAGCTGCCAGATTCGAATCCAGGAACTTTCACATGCGAAGTCAACGCTCCATCTATTGAAGTACGGTCCTCTTCTAACTTGCGAAAGGCCCTTAGCCTCGTCGTCGGGATGTGATAAAGAAAAGTTCGGTTAAAACAGGTAAATGAATATGACTGGAGAATTTGTACGTGGATACAAGTTCACGCTTTTGTTGAGCTGATCAGAGTATATAATCAGCATCAAAGAGGTCAGATTGACATATGTGGCACTGAATTCTACACAGTATCAATGTAATCTTATCGTAATTGTCAGCTACCGGCAATTTTATACAGACTCCTGCTGATGCCTACGAATCGGCACTGATACATAAGATAAAAGATAAAATTAATTTTATGGGCAGTAACAGCACGATGGTTTACGCCCGTCCCGAGACACTGATACATGCTTCGAATCATAGATGCAACACCTTCATTTACTAATTTTAATTTTCTAATGAATACCTAATGTTAGGTGAGAACTGAATTTACAAAAGTGATTTACCCGTTAGAAAGGTAAACTCAACGACATTGCTGGGTTTTTCAACACTGTATACTGCTACTTCACATTCGGTTCAGAAAATTTCATTTTTCTAACGACAATTTCTCTTCCCTTAGTGCACTCAGATTCATAAAATATGGCCTATAGGTACATTTTCTAACCCGGTAAGTTGCACAACATAACACCGAGCCAATACTAGATAGGAGCTTAAAATTAGCCTCCCACATTTTACGCTAGCACTAACATTACGTGACGCTCTCTACTGTCAAAAACCAAACTACATGAAAATCTAGTCTCCGGTTTGCCTAAACACTTGCTTTCTGTGCATCCAGACTCAGGTTCAAACCTGACAGATCGATTGTATTTAGGCGATTCAGTTCACTCATAAAGAACTTAAACGTAAGTTTTCGTCTTTAGAAATTGAATTTGAATAACATTATCTGTAAAAAGCAATTTAGTATATATATTTTTTAAATCTGAGACGCTGCTTTTTTCTCCATTAAATGAGTTGTGAAGGTGTTCTTATCGAATTAACGAACAAGCTAATAAGTAAGAAAATATGAAAACTAAATATACTATACATACTAAACACAAATAAGTATACAAAACATAAATAGGAACATGACTGAATTCGGGAGCAATTTATGTATTATCAAAACTATATGCGCCTGAATAAAAATGTATTCCTTGGTTCGTTTTTTTAATCCCAGGTTATAGTACACTTTAATCAGTTTTAAAATATTTAATGTCATCTTATAACATTTTTTTTTTAAAGTTATAACCATTTGTTTGTAGCACCAGTCTCCGCCAACAGAATGAGCTATATACACTAAAATCGACAAAAATGGGCATTTTCTGGTTTTCCCCTTACCCTTCGAATGTAATAACACATCTGAATTGATAAGGACACAAGTATAGTAGTCAGGATGAAAAAATTAGAAATACCCTAACAAGCAAACAATAACGTGGTTTTAAGGACACAAGAAAAATTTGTCCATTTATTGACGTGATACTGGCAACGAGACATTTACCTGAAACGAACAGACAACACAATATACTAGCACTTATTTGCACGAGACGACAGGTAGAAAGTACTTAACATTAGCAAAGTTTTTTTACTTTTTATTTTAAGTTTTCCCAAAACAAAGTCCTCACGCAATCTAGCACAATGAGAACCTTCATGCAATTTCCTAGTGTCTTGACGTGTTACAAGTCCTCCAGAAAACATCAATAACGGGAACGCATGTTCTATAGAGTTCCCTTTCGAATGTTAGTACCCGAACTAATAGCAATTCTATGTTCAAACGTAAACAGCAACAAAATGTCTGCTATTCTCTTCGAATGCGCTGTATTCAAGTTTATCAACAACTTTTCATACGAACATTACTTTTCCAGTGACCTATCCTGATCAAAATTTCGCTCAACATTTTCGGAACCGATGATTCTTTACTATTTGCAATGCAAACAAGCCAGTTCTCCATTTTGCAGATTGGCATTCAAATATTTAACACAAACACAATTTTGTTTAGGTATTATAAGTTCCTAACTCTTCTGCATCGTGGTAACTAGACACTATCCACGTCAAATTAATACAAGTATTCGTGTCTTAGCCGTCAATTACCTATGGCTATTGAGATACACAAATATGGCATAGTGTATCTATATTGTTAACCAAATAATCAAAACTGATGCCAAACTCACTGGAAAATAAAACTGCCCAGCTTGTAAACAACTGCGCACACTAGAGAACTGGCTGCTGATGTGTGAAGAATAGCAAGTGTAAAGATTTGGAACACTTTATACAGAGAAACTGCTAGGACGCAGCATATCGAAAATTACAATGTCTGTTTGGGTGATCACAGTCAGATGTCGTCGGTACCCTCTGACGGTGACTCAAAAACACGAAAAACAACGAATTAGACATATCAAACAGCAAAGACACATGACGCCACAAACAACCGAAGGCTCTTGTTATTTAATGTGACTGGCGTTGGAATGTTTCACGAAACAGTACATTGCACTCTCCTGTGTACGTAACTACGTAGCTGAAGGCCAGCCCGGCATTAATGCTGATGCATGTCACCACTAGAAATGCCTACAATTGTCACGCGAATATCGCAACTGGGATCTTGGGACAATGGAATAAGGTCGCCTGATCCAATGAATTCCGATTTTTGTTGTATCACGTGAATAGCAGTGCTTCTATCCTTACAAAATTGAGCTAGTTCGCTATTTTGTTTGATACACGCAGTTTCCCCCCTGCTAAAGAGAAAAATGCAAATCGCTAATGAAGTAGATTCATCTGTTAGTTGAACTTCAAGTTGCAGGGAAAAGAAATTCTCCAAAAGTTGTCAACCGGCTGCGCATAACAGACGGTGATACATTTTAGTCGAACGACCTGTCTAACCATTTCAGACTTCTTGTAACGTTATTTCATACATGTGTTAAAAAAAAAAAAAAACTAAGTAGCACATAACTCACTAATAGCCTTCTTACCCGCTTAGCAAATACATTGGCTAGATGTACAATTAACCCAATATCCAATCCATGAGCATTTAGAGCTCTAATAACTTCAATACCTCGTTGTAATTTCAATTGAAGTTGGCCGAGATCTGTCTCAGCAGCATTTGTGAACAGATGGTACGCAGCACTCCACCTGAAATAGAACATGTACAAAACCTATTAGAAGTCTAAGTAATTTGCTTCCACAAACTTAATCTGCTTCACTTCTTGGATTCTCCGACCCACCTAATTCATGCATTGTAAGTCAGTCATTTAGTACAAATACTGAAAAAGTTCCATTAGTCTACTGAATTACTGAGTACTCAAGAAAATCATCTGTCCCATTATTTGGGAGTCTACTAAAAACTTACAACAAAGATACTGACTTAAACAGCCTTAAATAATGAATATATGAAAGCAAATAATGTTCTTTAATCGAGCAGCCGTACTCAGCTGGTAGAGCGCGCTGACTTAACAATCGAAAGGTTCGGAGAACGATCCCAGCGGTCGCACATCTTGACGAAAATTTTCCGTTTTTTTTCTTCTTCTTCCTCCAGCCTACTAGGCTAATTACCTCTAAACTAGGCTCTGGCCGACTACCATCAAACCTTCTCCCTAGCCTATCCCGACAAGCGTCAGAGTTGTCTAAAGCCCATAAAATCAAACGCAATTAATACGCTGAAAATTATTACAGCACAGCGGTAGAGTTTTCCTGCTTCTCTTGACTAACGTCGATTGAAAAATGAATGCAGATGAAACGTAAGTATTTAATTGTGGCTACAATTAATTTTGAAGCGCTTGCAGGCATATCCTTAAAAGTGTTTGGATACATCAGTCAAGACTTAACTTTTTTCGAACGTAGAAGGTATCTACTGTTGACCTGACAGACTTCACATAAAAGTGTTTTTGTGTTTATCTGCTTTCATTTCTAATAATTCAGTAAAAAAATTACTACGATTGTGTCTAACGTTCAAACAAAAAATTCTGAAAAACTATAGTCACGAATGTTCGTTCTACCGATATAAACCTAGAAGCGGAATGAAAATCACATGCTAAACAAAATTTACTGACGCGTCTCTATCAATAAATATACGCAAGTAAACAATTCACACATGATGATCACGAGGCAATAAAAACGATTCAACCTGAATTCCACGTTAAATATGCACCAAATCTCAAAAATTAAAATTTGAACCCAAATACAAAAACGGAAAAATATTAAGCATTTTAGTCTAGTCTTCTATATTTTATATTTCATAAAGTGTACAATTGTTTCACATGGGAATCGACGGATAAGTCGATAAAATAATGTCACTCTCTTAAGTAAATATCGTAAAAAGCGACAACAATACTTAATTATGGAAAGTCGTTATGGAAGCTTAAAGTTTCATTTATGGAAAAACATTAATAAAAAATCCTTCCATATAAATGCTATTAACTAATTAAACTACAGATTAGCATCACTGTATCTATTTTTGGCCAAGGGGCAAGATCAGGCAGAATTATCACCAAAAAAATGAACTATTAACTTAACAGTACTTTCTCTTCCCAACACTACTCTTCGAACAAGATGGATAGATAAAGATGAAATGAATTTAATGGGTGGTAACAGCACTATGGCTTACGCCCGTCCCGATACGGGAAGCCCGTTATCCTTGTCACATCTAAACTTACCCGTTAATTGGATAAAATAATAAAATCATATAAAAGCTGAAGATGTAAAAGGTCTTCAGAAAGCTTACTGGTGTAAAATGGCCATAACGATTAATAAAATCTAAAGATGTATGAGTCTCTAGCATAAGTTAAAAACGGGAAGGCTGTAAATGGGCCTTCACAAGATAAAACAATAATCAACATAAAAACTAACATCTAAAGGGCATAATCATCTCAAATAAACGAAGATCATAAAAACTCTGCAAAACATAGGATGAAGATCAAGAAAAATATCACGGTTAAAGTTTTGGTTTTCCTTTCCTTCCCACGTGATTCCAATCCGTATCCATCAGACTGTCCTCAGTCATGTCTGAGGTCAAAGATGAACTTGGTTGATCGATAGTATGTGGAGACTCTTCCTGAGATAACTGAGCAGCCAAAACACGTGTCAGACGCTTAATGCTTGTCGCGAGACACGAAGCTCGTGCAAGTTTTGAAATTTTATTGGGGCTAAAAGTAGACAGTCTGTGGAGTTCTAAAACTCTGCACAGGTGTCTGTTGTCCCGCAACCTGCGTCGGCATATCGCGAGGAATCTCTGAGACTCTAGAAGGCTTCGAAGGGCTTACACGTACTTGAGACTGTGTTGACACATTAAATTGTCTGGGTGCCAACCGAGACAGTTTTAACTGGTGTTCTTGCTACTACTTGTGAAAATACACCAGATGGAAGGGTGCGCTGAGACACTCTTAATCGACGTTTTGTATCACCAGCAGTTATTTTCTCTAATACCATCAGCTCTCGAATTAGTTTTTCTTCCTTAAAAATGAGAGTCACGCGACCAGGCCGTGTGCTCACCCTTTGCATTTAACACAATGGGGCTTCAGTGAGGTGCAAGGATACGCACCATGGCTACTGGTACCGTAGAGGTAACGTTACATGACGTACTGGTGTATCCATAGTGTTGACATCTAAACAGCAGAGCGGACTGAGTATAAAAGGACGGACAGTCAAGCAATAGAAAGCGGCCTTCACGTCCTTAGGAAGCTGTGGGATGGCAAACGTCAAAATTAGAGACCACGTGGGTCGGAGTTTGCCACTCTTTCTGGTTTTAATGCGTTTAACATTAACTACAACTTGGCTGGCGAGTTCATTCTTAAATCTCTTCAGGAACTTCTTTGAAGTCCCAACAAAATTACGCCCTGACTAAAGTTCAGCTGAACTTCAAATAGACCTTGGGACTTTTGACTGCAACATGAGCAAGTTGCTTTTCAATAATGAAAGCCACCCTTCAAACCACCCGGACTTTGTTTCGTTCTTTACTTCAATTACAATATATCGTGTGATATTTGGTACGATACTTGTTTATGCCTCTACTTCTATTTTCTCTACTTTGTCACTGGTTGATTCACTAACTATATGCGCCTTCTTACTTTCATCTTCAGTGACTTCCTCTCCATTCTGTCTCTTGTTCTTATTCTTCTCCTTGTCTGTCCGTGAAGGCGACTTGATGTGGTGGAGTCATGGTGAAAGAAAGCAGTAAATATCTACCTTTCTCCGTCCTCGTTCTGAAGTCAACGAGGCTGCCGGGTCCTACCCTTTTCACCTTTGTAAGCAAGCTGGAAATCGAGGCGAAGTCATAAATCGCTTGGCGTCGAAATAACTTGCACTCCCGACTGATAGATACTTGGGACACCTACTCCCCCTAAGTGTTGGCGAGACCAAAGGTCCGGGTAGCTCCCCAACGGCGCACTTCCCAGCCTGAACGAGCTAAACCATATAAAAATCTGCCGTTAAAAACTAGGCGCTATCCAATGGTTCCGCCCCTTTCCAATGACCCCAGGGGCCATCGTCAATGCAAATACATCCTAACATCCTTTTTTTTTCTTGCGTGGAGACATTAATCGCAACAGAAGTGGAGATAAAATATGAATCGCCCGTGGATGAAATGAAGTGAATGGAATGATATCCTCTCTGCTGGTCCTCCTTTCGAGCAGCGTTGATGTTTAGCTACTAGGGCTGATTGAAGCCAGCAAAAGCCGACTGGACGATGGGGTTGCCAACTCCCTACGCCATTACGAGTAGCGATGTTCTGCTGCACGGGCTATGTGATGTATGTATATGCATCACGTTGCGGTCCGTAGACCTGCGATGAGGTCGCCAATCCCCTACGAAACTGGGAAGTAACTGATTCTCAACGGAGAAGCAACTCTGGCCCTGCTGTTGGACTTCATACGCGGCAACGATGTTAGTAGCTGCCAGGGCTGTTTGCAGCCAGCAAAAGCAGACTGGACGACGGATTGAAAAAGATTGAGTTCTAATACAGTTTCATTATTACTATAACCGTGTTTATTCGATCCTCGAATCTGCCTAACATATGATTATTTTAAACTGCCAACAAAAATGTAAATTATGTATTTCAACACGCTGAAAGAATGCCTCTCCAATTCGTGTCACATTTAGAAAAAAAAAAAAAGTTTAGTTAAGACCCAAATGAGCAGACAGACTTTGAAAAACTACCGAATACCGTAGTTCAACACATCTGAATTCTATTTTTTATCATACCTAAAACCATTAAAGAAATATACTGTATTTGTAATTTAAGAGAAACATTATAGTAATTCAATTTTAATAATAAAAATATCTCACCACTCAGCTTGGGCTGTAGAACAAAGTTGTTCTGTAATCATCACAGGTAAGCACATTGGTTTGTGAGCAGTACAAAATTTTGCGTGTTCATCTTCAAGAATAACAGATGCTGAAAGCACTGTAATGAACAACAAAATTATTGTAACACAAGAGTCACCCTAATGAACTGCACATGTTATTTTCACGTTAATCATATTTCTATTTTATACAGGAAAGCAAAATATATACACCAGATTTTTCTATTTAAAACAAAGAAAAGAAGATCACATTCTTTGAACAAAATTTGTCATTTCCAACTTAAATCCCCGATCATTTTGATCTGTCGATTAGTCACTTTTATGTGGTGGGTTAACGTGACCCTACTGTACGTCCTGATCATAACTGAAAGGTACTAAACAGACTAACAGTCTCATTTTGTTCAACTAAGTGTACAAAATCTCACACACCACCTCTCTATAATGTTCGAAATATTTTGGTTGTTAGATGAAACTGGGCGAAACTTCCATTTGATGTAACTACAGATCACTGCAAACGGTGTATTAACTCACTCATGATTATCTTATTTACTTTTGTCGAATGAAACCCGTAACTCTGCTTCAAGTTCATTTAAACACTTATGAAGCCGAACACAGTATAACCCCTCATCTCGTACCATCCGTCTGTGATTCACTCTTTTGTTTTCAAAACCACCCTTAACACAGATAGGAATAACTTAAAATATAGTTTCCTATTTTAGATATTTTATCGAACAAAACTAATCAAAGTTCACAGCCTATACAGAGGATGTGTAATTTAGCAAACGATACAGTTAGTTACATTTCCATTCTATTCACGTGGTCAGTTTTTAAATTTATCACAACATGCACACATCAACTTTTCTTCTGTATATTCTTTCCTCCTCCTCCCGATCTTTTACAGGCGACAGACGATGGCTACAGAAGTTTTCGAAATGTTAATATAGTGTGATTACCTTATTAATATGTGCCATTGGAGGTCTTAACACGTAAAGTACCAAAATTCCATAGGAGAGTTAGCACTCCTGTTTCTCCTTTGCTCAGCTGTGATGAATCCTTCGTCAGAATACTATAGATCTTAGGTAACCTATTCTTGAGTAGCGAATTAGGAAACGTTATCGCAGCTTGTTAAATCTAGAGAAACAAACTGTCAATGAAGTTACTGAAACTTGCAACAGGTAAAAAACCGGGAACACCCTGCTCTCTTATAGTGATATAAGGAATGTTAACCATTCGCAAATAAACTTCTCACTTTCAGCAAGTATCTTAAACCAGCAGTACTGTCTACTTGAAACTTTTAAAAGCTTCAAATATTTCAAGTATGCGAATAATTTTGTTTTTAACTCCATTATTTATACTTTCAAATATTTACGTTACATGGTTAAAAAGAAAAGACACTACAATTAATTCCCATGTACGTTTATTACGCCCATTTCCTGAAGAAAGAAAACGAATTTCAAGAAATACCGAGCTAAAAGAATAGTGATGGGTAATGTAGTTCAAATGTACTTCTTTATTGTGTTTCAAGTATCATCATTGTTCTCAAAGTTAAAAAGGGAACTGATGATCAATCGCTCGGATTGTTGCAATAGATACAGTAAATCATTCAGGTAGTTCAGCGGTCAGCTTTGTGTGGATAATCTTCAAAAACATACCCACACAGTCCAACAATTAAGTAATGAGGCAGATTTTCTCACGTCCAAACTATGAATGCGATCTATGAAGTGAAGTTTCCATATCGTAGCGTGTTCTTTAACCTAGTTTGGTAAACCCCGCACGTTCTTACGCAGGCTTAGAGGCATGTTGCCATTAGTAAAGAAAGTGTGAAAATACTTTGGAGAGCAAATTGATATGCAGCAGAGAGGGAATATCACGATCTGTTACAAACATCGTAAAAATGTGCATCAGAGACGGTAGTAATACGGATGCGACAAATGTACGGGAATAGGTGACACCGTGCACAAATATTTAGATGATTTATAGCATTTAAATGTATTCAGAAAATCTTCGATGACAGTGTGAGGTCCAGAGTCAAACTTCAATTTGTATCAACGAACTTACTGAAAATATGAGAACAGATTCATGATGATCGCTGTGCAACTAAGAATATTAGTATATGACTGGAAGAGAATAAGTAAAATTTCATTGCTGTGGTGGATGAAACTCGGTATTTCAGGTGTATGCATAAGTAGTTTCCGGTTTAACTAAGAGATGGCGCCAGCGAAAAGTACGCAGCGTATTCATTTGACACATACGTCATTTTGTTCGTCTGACGTTAAACTACAAACACACACAAGTTGAGTCCGCCAACAACTAGCATCTTGTGTTATCGTTCAGTGATCATGTCGAAGTTTGTGCCTGAAAAAGAACATTTGCGGCACGCATCGCTTTTCTTATTTAATTAAAATAAAAAGGCTGTTGAAAGTCATCGTGTGCTGGTAGAAACATATGGTGAACACGCTCCATCGATTAAAACATGTGAGACATGATTTCGACAATTTAAAAGTGGTGATTTCAATGTGAAAGACAGTTAGCGCTCTGGTAGACCACAAAAGTGCGAAAACGAGCAATTGCAGGCGGTGTTGGATGACGACCCAGCTCAAACTCAACAGTAATTGGCAAAAGCATTAAATGTGTCACAAGAAACAATCAGCAGACGTTTACGAGCAATGGGGAAGATCAATACACTGGGTAAATGGGTCCCACACGATTTGAATGAACGTCAAATGGAAAATCGCAAAGTCACTTGTGAAATGCTGCTTCAACGCCACAAAAGAAAATCATTTTTGTATCGAATTGTGACGGGTAACGAAAAATTGATTTATTTTGAAAACCCGATACGGAAAAAATCGTGGCTTTCACCTGGCGAAGCCGGTCCTTCCACACCCAGGCCAAATCGCTTCGGCAAGAAGACCATGCTTTGTGTCTGGTGGGACCAGAGCGGTATTGTCTATTACGAACTCTTCAAGCCCGGCGAAACCGTTAATGTACAACGCTATCGCCAACAAATGATTAATTTAAATCACGCATTGATCGAAAAACGACCGGAATGGGCCAGAAGACATGGCAAAGTGATTGTGTTACACGACAATGCGCCGTCTCACACAGCAAAACCAGTGAAAGACACCTTGAAATCGCTTGGATGGGACATCCATCCGCACCCGCCGTACTCCCCAGACCTGGCGCCATCTGACTATCACCTCTTCGCATCAATGGGGCACGCGCTCGCAGAGCAGCACTTCAGCAATTTCGAAGACGTTGGCAAATGGATCGACGAATGGTTTTCCGCAAAAGACAAGCAGTTTTTCTGGCATGTTATTCATACATTACCTGAAAGATGGGCGAAATGTGTAGAAGCCGATGGCCAATATTTTGAATAAAACAAAATTAAGTTTCCTTGAACATCACGTGTTTTCTTTACCACAAAAACCGGCAAAAACTTATGCATACACCTGGTATATATATATATATATATATATATATATATATATATATATATACGTATATATAATTCTGCAAGCAATGAAACGACAAAGTGCAGTATTTAAATAGCCAAATAATTCACTAAAAGGCAAGAAAACGCGCCGTGTACGGACGGAATTTATATATGGCCTTTAGGCGTCTTTGGCATAGGTCGGAATAATTTAGGAGAGAGATTTGAAGAAAATCCGCCATGACTTTGTTTGAATGTAACAATAAATTCTGAAAGATCTCGGTCAAGACGGCCGGAAGTTCGGATTCAACTCTCCGAGTCAACGCTCTACGAACTGAATTACGGCCTCTCGATGTCAGTGTCTGACCTGAGTACTCTGAACCAGGCACCTAATTCCCGCTATCCGATACGCGTAAGTCATAGGGTACTAGTTGTCCGTAAGTTTCCAGCTCGAAAACTAGAAAGTGTGTTGAATTATTCACCTACTTCCTATATTTATATCCCTGGGATTACTTAGTTTCCAGAAGTGCAGTTGTCGCTGGAAGGATGTACTTTTGAGAACACTCAAGACATCCAAAGGGATGTGCGGTACTCCGGCCTTACGTTACTACCTTTCCCGCACAACGCCTGCTATTGTTTATTTGCTTCTCAGGATAAGAATGTTTTTAAAGGGCAAAATGCAACAAACCAAGTCATTTACAATTTACCTTCTCTTAAACTAATGCAAGTGATTGTATCCAAAATGTTACTTCAAATCTGTACAATCAAATGATAAAAGCAGAAATAATCTAGAATATGAGAAATAAAATCATAGCTTCAAAAATGGCAATTTTTGGTGATTATTACATTATTGATAAGAATAAAAAAAAATGTTCTCTTTTCCTTATTAAAAAAAAGCAAGAGAGAATCTGGTAAGTGTAGCGTGAAGTCGAGACTACAGGATATACTTAAAGAATAATTGCAGAAATAATTTCCAGAAATTCATAGGCAGTATTTTGTTACTTTGCTTTTGGGAGCAAGGATAGGGGATTGTAATAGCCTGAGTCTTGTTTGGGTACTATCCCAGTATTCGTCTGGCGGAAAATCCTAGGAATAACTAAGTCAGGTACGCTGGCAGCAGGAACGGAACCAGAAATCCGCTACTGTTACCACTAAATCATGGGGCTGGGTATATTAGGTAGGTTCAATTGCCAATTATCTTCAGCAGCTTTAGTGACAAACAGATATTGACAAACTTGAAATTATAATAACTGGGCAAATAAAAAAGATCATCAGCCTGGCGAGCAAAGGTAGTGATTTCATTACGCGTCTACTCATCTTCAATGGTACCTACGTTCGTCACACTGGTTCAGTGTAATAAAATTCCGACACTTCAAGTTCTCCATGAAGAGAAAGCCATTACACTTTTCAGACTAATATAGTGCTTAAATTTTATGAAAGCCGATGAAAATGGTTATCTCATCTCGTACTTGCTTAAGGCACACAATGAAAAGAGCGTTTTTAACAAGTTTCTCTTACTCCAGGACATTTAATTTTTTATTCGTTCATATCCCAGGCTTGGGGGACATGTAGGGAAACAAAGCCAGGAAAGATTTTCGCAGAGACGGGGGAAATCCCAACCATCCCCCACTTCAAATAGAACACTGGTGAGAACAGTAAAAGGGAGAATTTTGAAAACTTCAGTAGATTCCGTCTGACTCCCCCCCCCCTGTGGGGGATGTCACCCCAAAAATCTCGAAAACACCCCTAAACTTTAAAATTTTTGCTGTGAAAAACCGATAGAAACCGTGCAAAACTCTATATACACCCTTCATTTTGACTTTACACCCCTCTAAACTGAAAATCCTGGGTGAAAGCCTTTTCCAAGAAATCTTTCGTCTATCATATTCTTAATTTGAATATGGCCTTTCTTGTATTACTGCCCGAATAAGATAACGTACAGAAAGAAGAATGGCGTTATCCTCAAAACAAATGGTGGTATTGACATTGCATTGATTAGGAAATGGAGCACAAATGCTCCATGTAAAGTTTGTAAAGAACAAATTGTTCAGCATCTGGAAAAGTCTCACGTTGGAAACTAATGTTTTATCAGTGTTCCAGTATTTGGCTTGTCTATAGTATGCACCTTGTATTTCAATTGGCGAGGTTCAATAATGCTGAGCTGCAGGCACTTCTATAAACACCTAGTGACAACTAGCAATCCAAATAGCGTTAACAAAATCCACATGTTATTATTATTACTTTCCTTAATACTCATTCTAGTTAATCAAGAGGTAGAAACATGGTACCATGCAGAGGATTACTAACTGTGACACTTTGTGTTATGAATGACACGTATTCTTCCACAAAACACGGACAGTATCTCAAGAGAGCGATAGCAAGCGAAGAGGGGTTAGTTAAAGTACGGATAGATTTTTTCTTCACTATAGGTATTCTTCTAAAATGAGAGAAAAGCGACTAATCTCTGTCTTACTGACCTTAAGACAGTTCAATCACTGCCGCAAGGAAGGGTTAACAACTGCAATGACTGCACAAGACGTAAAAATTAAATGCATATAGCGTCTTGACGGTCTGCTTGATTGTAATCACTTCACGGCTTATTTAGTCTAAATATTTTAAAATAACTTGTTGGACTTTGCGAAAGTGAGATGTACGTGCGCTTGTTAGCGATACCTACTGCTGTGAAGTGAGAACTACATTTTTGCGGTTTAGGGCGGAGAGTGCGTGATGTGTATCGCGTATAATAATAAAAAAAAACTAGCCCGACTTTAACTAACCGCTCTTCGCTCCATATCGCTCTCTCGAGATGTTGGCCATGTTTTGTGGCAGAATACATGTCGTTTATAACACAAAGTGTCACAATTAGTATTCCTCCGCATGGCGCCATGTTTATGCCTCTTGATCAACTAGGGTGAGTATTCGAGAAACTAATAACAAGATGTAATTTTCTTACCTTTTTTGGATCACTAGTTGTCACTAGGTGTTTATAGAAGTGCATGTAACCAGAAATAATAAAGAAAAACTAATAAGAATTGAAAAGAGTTTTGACTAAACCAATATAAACTCGATGTTCGAGTGACCACCAACTACGAAACTGCAGCCCAACATTTTTGATTATGTAAAAGGAATCTCACCAATTGAACTGCAAAGTGCATACTCTACTCAAGCCAAATAATGAAACACTGATAACATAAAACATTACTCACCAACGTGCAACTTTTCCAGACGCTGCACAATTTGTTCCTTTCAAACTTCCAACCTCGGATGTCGTTTGCTAGGTCAACTGGTTTTGCCCTTCCTAGCACCTTCTGCCGAGCCTCTACGTTTTTCTCGTTTGTTATTCTTGAAGAGAAAGGTGCAAACAGTGTATTCCTTTGTTCTATGATTATCTGTACAACTGCGCATTTCCTAGGTTTTATTTCAACCTTCTTTGAGGACATTTTGGGATATTCCAAGCTCCAACTTTGTTTACATTCTGCACTTTGCAAGAGATATCCTTGAAGAATTTGATTTGCAGAGCCAATGAAAAATATGAAGAAACGCACTTCCTCTTCCATTTACATTTTTTGAAGAGTAAAGGGAGAAAGTGCAGAGTACGCGAGATGGAATCTCTCGAACTCTTCGCTCTACAGTCTGCACTTTTCACTCTTCAAGATTACTTTTCATATTTTTGTTCATAAAACAGATAACCCAAAGAAAAGTGCAAAACGAGGAGTGAAGAGTTGCAGAGTTCTTTCTTGAAATAGGCCCCTAGAGTTTTGAATATCCCGTTCCAGATAAGGCGGCAAGATAGGATGGTTTACCCCGTTGCCCGTACGACCAAGGGAGTTTTGCCTATCCCGTTGCAGATAAGGCGGTAAGATAGGATGGTCTACTCCGTTGCAGGTACGACCAAGGGAGGAAAGAGGAGGAGGAGAGTTGACTATTCCTATAGCAGAATAGTGCCGCTTGTAGTGGCCCGACGCCTTTTATACCAGAGGAGCGCTGAATCTGCACTTCTAGATGTCATCTGCGTCGTCGGTTGTCTTAGGTTGCTGTTGTCGGCTTCCTCCGTTTTTCACTATTTGTTTGTAAACACACAACGCGTATTTTTACGCTTACTACTATAGCACGTGTTTTTACGCATACTACTATAGCACGTGTTTTACGCATACTACTATAGCATGTAGTTTTAAGCATACTACTATAGCACGTGTTTTTACATATACTACGTTGCGTAATTCACATCACTTTATAATATTATTGTTTTTCGGTATTTTGATATTGTTGGGCATTTCAATATTGTTCGGTATTTCGGTATATTGATATCGTTCGGAATTTCGGTATATCGATAACTGTCGGTATCAAAAACATACCGAAAGTCGGTATGAAAATCTCAATACCGAACAACCCTAGCATAATGGCCCAAGATCACACAGTAAAGTACTTATAAGTTAGAAAAGAAAACTTACCCGCACCATGGAGAAACGCATCAACATCTAATGTGTTTAAAGTTTCAGCACCACAACAATTCAGGTTGTTTATGGAGAATTGAAGCCCAGGAAACACCTGCGACTGGAACTCGTGAGATAATCCTTTGTTACCACTCATACTTTGCAGTCCTAGCCATACAAGATGCTGCAAACTGCCAGGATATAATTGTTTTGATTCTGTTACAAAATAAAATAACTGCAATTAGAGACAGTAAACATAAAACGAATATAAATAAATCACAGCCATATTCAATTCACTACTGGATGAGGCCTCTCCCCGAAGGGAGGAGTTGGTCTACTGCTCCCACGCTGACCAGACGGGTTGGGAGAGAAGAGCCGAAGCTCTCACTGTGATCGCCACTGTCTTTTATTCACAGCAGCTCCCCAATTGTCCTCACGATGCTGGGTCAACACCGAAATTTTTGAGCCCCCACCGGGAATCGAACCCGGGACCGCTCGCACTGAAGTCGAGCGCGCTACCGACTAGGCTACAAATGAGCTCATATATATATATATATATATATATATATATGCATAAGTATGAAGTACTTATGAAGTATGAACCCTTACTAAACAATAGTCACCATTTAAGATATAAACAGTACCCACAAGCACAATCGAAGTTTTACGAGGAAATTGGTATGGATTAAACAGACGAATCATTTAAAAATTACGTAGTGAAGTAATGTTACTGTTCAGTCATCTACTGGGCAAGTGTTGGGTTAATGTACAGCGATCAGCAGTATCTTGTGCCAAATAAGTCCTATCATAGAACTGTTAATGATCAGATGTATTTTTCTGTGTAGCTCTCACAGAAACACTTTGTAAACGGAAATTGTTTGGGCACCTCTGTTCAAAGAAAGGCAATGGGTTGTACATTGATATTATCGCGTTACGAGAAGTTAAAATATTGTTTAAAAGCATTTATTATATTAAATTCTTATTAATTTATAGTTTATTTATCATACTGAAGTGTTAAATAATGTTTCGCGATCGATTATCAATCATTTTACCTAGTTATGTTATCTTTTATAGAAACGGATGAAAATTTGCTCAATAGATGGCAGTGCAGTTCACACGCGGCAAAATTGAATGCTGAAGATTTATTCACTGCTACTGTAATAGTTTTTCTCACGTTCGAAGCAATAGTAAAGTTACAAAAATGTTTTGTTTCTGTTTACGTAGAAAGAAACTTTAGTTAAGAGTAATTATCAACGAACCAATGTATTTTATATGCTTATATTGCAGACTATACGAGACGAGGTCTCACGATAGCAAGATACATTGATTTATTGATCTTTGTTATTTAAAAGTATATTGGTTGAAGAACGCCCTAGCCGAGCTGGTCTACCGGTTCCCGCAAGATCACCGAAGCCAAGCAGCTCTGGGTTTGGTCAGTGATTGGATGGGTGACCGTTGCAGTACTCCAGATGGTGTTGCCTGTGCTGCGTCCACCCAGCGTCGTGAGGCCAATTGGGGAGCTACCTGAATAAAGAGGTAGCGATCACAGTTGAGAGCTTCGGCTCTCCTCTCCCAACACGTCTGGTCAGCGTGGGAACAGTAGACCACCTCCTCCCTCCGGGAGAGGCCTCATCCAGTAGTGGATTGAATATGGCTGTGAATTATTATTATTATACATCTAAAGTGCAACACTTTACTTGGGTTCTTCTCTGTACCAAGTGTCGTCCCGCCTGCGCGCTGATCATAAGACCTCAGGTTACTAGGAGCATCTTTGCTAGCGTTTACACTCAGTGGCCCTCTTCAGGCAATCACGACTAAGACCATCACTGAACAAATAACAAGTATGTAGCTACTATAGAAGCGTGAGCAGAAGACCGCAAATGCGCTCTGGGGGTGGGGGTGCTTGTTTTGCTCCACGTGTCATCTTCGGTATCATTATAAAGAAACTACACTCACATAAAAACAACAGTCCAACGGTCCTTACACAAGCTCACGTTAGTACAAATGCGCAAGGTATGGAGAGAGAACAGTTCTGAATATAAAATAATAGAATCCTCTCTCTCTTGTCACATATATAGATGATCAATCGACCAAATGCAGTTGAGGAATCATATGAACGAGAACAACGAAGCAACTCAGATCTTGACAACATAAAGTCTCACTAAAAATAATGTTCGTTGAACCTTTAAAGTTACACACGAGACGATGTACTGTACCTCTCACATCAAGTAAGCCGTGGACATTTCTCTAGAGTCTAGATCACGTTTATCACCAATAGTGAATCTTTGGAAAAGGTAGAACAACCAGTAAGTCTTACAGCACACTGTGTAAATTGTTCTATAGCCGCTACTGAAAGATTTTTTGAGCATCATCCATCACTATGAACTATAGAATTCACTTGATGCTACAAATTGTAATTACTACTTGAATTTGTTATTATTTATGGCCTTTTGGCATCTATGGCTTAGGCCTGACAGAGATGGGGAAAAGAAGAGGCAAGGAGTCGGCCAGGGTATCATAAGATGGAGGTACCATAACGGCATTTACCTAGCGTGACTAGGAAAAAAACGCTGGTAAAACCTCTCAGAATAGTCGGTCGCCTGTATCGAACCCAGGTGTCCCGAATGTGAAACCAATGCTCCACCAACTGAGCTACGGTCGCTCGAACCTACCTGTCTTCTGGAAGGAATTTAGTTATAATAAGTAACAATTATAATAACTCTTCCGAAATCAGGGAAACATGAGTCAGAACAAGAGATATTATGGATTATGCCTATTTTCTAGTGAATTGTTTATTACGGGTTGGACTGAAGACTTTTCCATAACGGATTATGTCTACATAACACGACTGAAAATATTCTGGCTTGACGCCGCTTTACACGAAAATTACGCAACTATACAAGGGCAAGTATGAAAATAGACAATAACAAGACAAGTTTCCAACAGCTTTGTGGTAACGTGTATATCTGGTGTAGTAAAAAGTAATCCATTATTTTGCCAATAGATGGCTTCAGTGATCTGTATCTCGCGTTGTATAAGTCCGATCGGGTTCAACGAGATGGCGTTCAAACGATGAGATTGCGTACTACAAACACTGTTCAGATAGTTGTGATGAGTTGACTCAGTGTTGTGTGAGCGCGCGTCAAAATGGACACTAGCAAAGAGAAAATACGCTATATTTTACAGTTTTTCTTCGATAAAGGCGAAAACGCAAGCCAGGCGGCTGCAAATGTGAATAGTGTTTATGGTCCTGATACTGTAACAGCCAATCGCGCAATTTTGGTTTCGTCGATTCCGTGCCGGTAATTTTGACGTCAAAGATGTACCACGCACTGGAAGGCCACGTGTCGAAAATGTCGATAAAATCATGGACATTGTCGCGTCCGACCGTCATGTAAGCACTGTTTCGATTGCCCAAGAGCTAAACATTGCACAAAAAACCGTGTGGAACCATTTGCATAAGGCTGGATACACAAAGAAGCTTGATGTATGGGTGCCACACGAGTTAACGCAAAAAAACCTCATGGACCGAATTTTCATCTGCGAATCGCTGCTGAATCGCAACAAAAGCGACCCATTTCTGAAGTGGTTGGTGACTGGTGATGAAAAGTGGATCACTTACGAAAACGGTCGTGGTCGAAGCGCGGTGCGCCGGCGCAAACGGTGCCCAAGCCAGGATTGACGGCCAGGAAGGTTTTGCTGTGTGTTTGGTGGGATTGGCAGGGAATTATCTACTATGAGCTGCTCCCCTACGGCCAAACCCTTAACTTGGAACTATACTGTTAACAATTGGACCGTCTGAAGGCAGCAATCGCCCAGAACCGACCAGCTTTGGCCAATAGGAGAGGCATTGTGTTCCACCAAGACAACGCCAGGCCACACACATCGATAGTGACTCGCCAGAAGCTCCGGGAGCTTGGTTGGGAGGTTCTTATGCATCCACCTTATAGTCCGGACCTGGCACCGAGTGATTACCATCTGTTTCTGTCCATGGCGAACACGTTTGCTGGAGAAAAATTCGCTTCAAGAGAGGCTTGTGAACATCGACTGTCTCAATTTTTTGCCAATAGGGACAAGGGCTTCTATGAGAGAGGCATCATGATATTACCTTCCAAATGGTAACACGTTATCGAACAAAACGGCGCATATGTGACCTAAATCGGATCATTCTAACTATGGTAAGTCAAGCCTTCAATGTCATGCAAAAATAATGGATTACTTTTTACTACACCAGATATTTGCAGAAAATGACTTTCAGTTATACAGTTGTGGAGGTGACACGAAAACGCGAACATGTCCAAAATTTGCAAAAATGAGATACGATATGGAATGATACTTAAAGGATAAGCGGAATGTCAACACAGCATGAAAGTCACACAAACGCGAACATGCTCAATGATAAAAGCACATGAAAATGCATGGTTCACATATATGCATATGGCGAGCTAGGATACGTTTTCGTTGATTGTGAAAAACTATCTACTGGACAAGTTCGCTTTTGCGTATCACCTCCTCAGCTGGTCGTAGGGAAATCATATTTTCAGTTGATTATGGTATTGCTGTTTATTTTCAGATGACGCACTTAAGTTTTCGGATGACTTACGAATTTCCATTGACTCAGTTACTGAATTAGCAAAAATTAGCACATTTATCTTGCTAGAAGTATAAATATATTACGAGTACGAAACCATCGTACTAATTACATGCATGATAGACTAGAAATAACTTTATCTTAGAATCTTTTACCTCAAATCAGCAATAGTTAACTAATAACTAGTATATAAATAGTTTAAAAGTCATAATACAATTAAAAAAAAACCCTCAAAGTTTATAAATAAAATCTTACTTTCATCGTACGACCTAAGCTCAATAGAGTTTGGTAAGTGAGGTGCTAATTCTTCAAATCCAGAATACTGAACAAAATAAGATGAACCCATTTCTTCCTGATGATCTCTGGCACTAAATACTCTCTGGAAAGAATTATATTGTTTGGATTAGTAAAGAAAGATTCAGTCTCCAACTCAATGGATTCAACTTCAAGGTAACATTCATGAAACACGTAAAACTTCGTAGTTCCTACCAAAGTAGAGGATTTGAGTTGGTTATTTGTAAAAACGCTGTCACCATTGCTCTTTCGCACTGCATAATTGCAGAATATTCCTCAACTGAAATCTCCTTCTGTAGTGAAATATCTGGGCCTCTTAACCAGCAATGAGAAGCTGGCAATTGTCGAGGCGAAAGGAACACATCACATAGAGTACTGGCAATGCTGTTGTGAGGTAATGGACAGCACATCCAACCGGAAACTGGGAGATGCAGGTTCGAGTTTCGGTCACAGCAGCTGTCGATTTTTCTGTGTTAATTTCAACATATACGATACACAAGGTTATTTGTGAAAAAAGATAATAACTGATTACATGTTAAAAGAAAGGAAAAACTATTTTGTAAAGTGTTTATGTTACCTCACCAGGTTTGGAGTTATCTTCAACTTACCTGTATTGGATCATCTTCTGTTTTCAAATTATTCTTATTGATTTTATGTCAACACAAATTAATAACCTATAATTATACAGTAAGATTCAACACTGTCCTCTATTCTTCAATTGAAAGTTGGCTACGCCTTACGAAACTAATTCAGTTTCATCGTTAGACCGAGCGTAAATGTAATAACAGGGTGACCACTCTTAAAGGATTTTAAAATTCTCTGACATTTCCAGGTGACTTTGTACATTTTTGCAGATTGTTTGGGTGTTCAATTTTTCGCTCTAAAAGATGGCGAAAGTATTTGAAATACAATATATTTCAAAGAGAGATTTACTCACCGTTAACGTTAATTTATAGCAACCCTAAAGTCTCGCCAAGTCCTAAGAATTAATGCTTTACCATTTATCAGTAGTTTCTAAAAAAAATGTAAAAATTGTAACACAAATATTTGATTCTCAATTAGTCTATAAAGCAAGTCTCATTTACGCACCTATACAGCCCGCGTGTTTCGACATTGCTTAAACTCAGATGAGTGTTAACACGCCAGTTGGGGAACAGTCACAGACGAAGAAGGATAAGATCCGAGTATATGAGGAAAGATATAAACAATTTCCAAAAATGTAAAGCTGTAGTTGTTTAGAAAGTTTTAATTACTACAATATTTTAATAGCTAACTATACTACAATATAAACTTGATCATCCGTTTATCGGTATATCTAAAGCGGTGGTTCCCAATCTGGGGGGCGCAGGCGACTGACGGAAAGTAACAAAATTAACACATGAAAAACGGAAGCAATAGATTTTGAGTACAGAAGTTATCTGGTACGAATTTTACAACGCCTGATAAGTTTGATAAGTTACAATTTTTATTTGTGCTTTTGTTTTAACTTCACAAACTTAGGTTTTAAAGAATAATGAGCTTTGAAAACGGTTCTGCGACTTAGTGTTTTAATAAAGAAAATTGAAGCAATTTACAATAAATCTGCTTGAAAGTATAATTACGGAGTGTGCAATTTATGCACTCTATCATTATTTCTAATTTTTTTGCTTCACTTGCTACGTGATTTAACTGAAAATTATCAGATACGCTTCCACAAGTATGTATCTTTAAAAATATTCAATAAATGTTTACTGAAATATTGATATCCAGCAAAGTATTTGGAGACCTGTCTTAAACGGATAGTCCAGTACCAAAATGGATAAAAGTTAAGTGTGATGTCTGAAACTGCCTTTGTTCTACAAGCTGTTTGATGTTTGGTGTAAAGTTTGATAATGCACATCTGAGATCACTCTCCACGTCCAAACGGTTGCGAAACTGATTTTATCACAGCCAATGTTGAAAATCCTGATTTACACAGGTAAGTGGACAAGAATTGAATGAGGACGTGTATGGCTGTCTTTGCCACTTGTGGATACACGGGAAGAAAACAAACCCAAAATTCTTCCAGAGGCATTGAATGAAATTGTTCTTTGGCACTTGAATCGCACTGTAACTCAATAAACTCCTACTGAATCTCGTCTGGAAATATATCAACATCAACGGTGAAAGGACTTCTTGTTAGTTTGTACTACCAGTTGTCCGCACATGTCAGGAAAATAGCGTTTGAATTCATCATAAAGCATGTCCAAATGTGCAATGATAATGTCTCTCCACTCCACTAGATGACACTCGTTGCTGTCAAGCGTTTCATTCAATCGAGGAAATGATGAAAAATTGGGTGTAGGAACGTTAAAGCTACGTTTCCATGACAATCTTTTCCAAGAAAGCATTTATCGCGCCTTAGAGGTTAGTAGTATATTGCAGTTTCTACCTTGTAATTTTGAGATTGAGATTATTCAATATTTCAAAAAAGTCTGCAAGGTAAGCGAGGGAAAACAAATGTTTCCATAGTAAAGCAATCATGAAGTTTCGTACACTCATAAGAAGTACTTCCACTTCGGACTTCAGTTCGTACAACCTGCTTAACATATTTTCTTTCGACAGCCATCGAACTTCGGTATGGAAAAGTAAGCTTTTGTGTTCGGCACTGATATTGTTACACAAGGCTTCCAAGACTTCACACTATTTAGAGAACTTGATTTTACAAACTCAACTACTTTAATAGCCACTTTAAGTGCACAGTTCAGATTTCTTGCTAAAGTTTTCGAAGCTACAGCTTGCCTGTAGATCATGCAGTGAAAGCCAATAGTTGCAGGTTTCTTCTCTTTGGCAAGCTTTATGAAGCCAGATTGGTAGCTTAACATCGCTGGTGCTTTGTCAGAACAACTCTGTCCCAAGATAAAGTATTTTCAACAAAATGTTACAAATGGCAGAAAAAAAAACATCAGAACCTTTAGATGTAGTTTCCAAACACTTTGATAACAAGAGTTCTTTGATCAACTTTTCATACAAACCGACAATATACTATCAGCTGACGACACTGAGCAATATCAGTGGAATCATGGCACCGTAAAGCAAAAAAAAAAAAAAATGGAGAGGTTTTAAGTTTTTCAATCACCTGATTTTTTTATATATGAGAACATTTCCTCAATTCTTCGCTTCACACTATTATTTGACAGCGATACTTTATCTATTTTTGCCTTACTTTCCACCCCAGGACAATGTTAGTCGCTTTAAGCAAGCAAGGTTTGACAAGTCCAATGCTATGGGGCTTTTTGTCTTTTGCTATTAAGTAGGAAAGCTCGTATGATGCTTCCACCACTTTTTCATTGTGTTGTTGAAATGTTCCAGTGCAGTCCAACTTCATATGTTTCAGAGTGTTTCTTTTCCCAATAAAAAAAAAAACTTTAGGCCCGTCTTTAAGAGTGGAATGCGTTGTATTTAAATACCGTTCCAATCAACCCGGGCGTAGAGCGTCGTTGCTCAGATTATGGCACACAACACACTGTGGTAATTGGACACCATCCCTCTCGATATATGTAAATCCATACTTCATGTACTCTTCATTGTACAATCTTTTTTAAAACTGGAAGTCGACATATCGCTTGAAATGCTGTAGAAATGAAAGAAAGAAAGGAAAAAAAAAAAGCTGTTGTCAGAGGTACAGGACGTGAATCTAAACTCTTCAGAATTGCAACCACAACAGCGAACAAATCAAATAACAAGAGCTTGCGAAGAAACTGCCCGGTCGATGATTATCGCATTCAAAGAAATATGTGTTGTTGCCAATCATGCAAACTGGAAATAGTTTTAAATACGCTGATAATGTTATTTCACTTCGCAGCCTATTTTGTTTTTCCTATTAACAATGTATATTGTGGTACTGATTTATTTTATTGCTATTATTGTGTGTGTGTAGTCTCCGAAACGAATTTAATAAGATTAAAAAAAATTTTTTTTTTTGGATAAAAATAATATACCTGTGTAAGCTACATTCGAAAATACGTGTCTTAAGATTTACACAACGTATATACTTGACAGTTTCACCAATTTCTTTCGCATTATTCGTTACGCTCTCATTTTGTTTCGGAAAAGCCGCTGATTACAAAACGAACGTCGTAAGTTGTGAAATGAACACAGAACTATGATTCCGGATTGGTAAAATAAATACATACGTTAGTAATTTATTTTCAGGTGGTTTCTTTTAAAATTGCCGTTTTTCAAGAGATATATTTTTATTTCGATAGATAAAAATGCTGTTGCATTAAAATAGTGTCCGAAACCTTTTACGTTATTCCCAATTACCAAATATTATTGTGGGGGAGGGAGGGGGGACGTGGATTTTTCTAGATTGACCAAGGGGGCACCATGCCAAAAAGGTTGGGAACTTATGATCTAAAGTATCCTAAGCGTATCAACTACAATTTCAGAAGAGCGCAACAATCCTAGTGCGGAAGTAATTTTAATAACCATTATTTCATACTTAATCTACACCAACCTATCTATATCATCATCTTATAAGTCTTTACATACGGATAATTCACTCACAGTTGGACTAAATTTTACCGATGTAACATTTAGGTTAACAAAAATTATAATTAAATCAAGTAATAATAACAGTATCAATCTAATACGTGTAATGTTATACAAACTCTTCAAATCACACTAAACACGCCTAAACTCGTCCCAAGTACCTCCAAACATGCTAAATGAAGCAGGAAAGCTGTTCTATTTTCGGCTAAATTGTAAGGAAACTACTAATGCACCAAAGAACCACTGTACTTTCACATCCGGCTTCTCGAATTTCATCATAAAATTTCCACATTAATTCAGTCTATGAGGCACCAATAGTTTATTCGAAATTCCAATGCGAAATTAATAATCGTAAAGTCAAATCAGATTTTATATTCGTAAAACAAACCAACACACAAAAACGGAACAACTTGCATCATTATTGGTAACAATTTTATGACAACGATTTACCTGAAGGTTTAATAGAGGAACTCGGTTAACAATGCAACACATTACCATACAAACAATTTACTGTTTCCACGGAAATTATTTATGTTTTTCCCATCAGTGTTGAATTTTTATTCACACTCTCCAAAATTTTTCAATCTCTGATACAAAGATGGCTAATAATAACGTTACTACGCGCGTCGCGATACCGCTCACTATTTTCACGAAGATCCAAGCGGGTCAACGTCTAACTGGCAGAATTTTGTGGAGAGAGAACGCAAATTTGCTAGTCCCTAACGAGCTACCTCCACCAGCAATTACCGAAGAACCCCAGATGAGCACGAATGGGGTTTAAGGATGATGATTTGAGCTATCGAACGGCTGATCACTTGTCAAGAGGTTTGCATTGAAGAACTGGAAATGGACATTTTGGAAGAGGAGGAGGAACTTTAATGCATTCACAAGAAGGATTTTTCATAATCTATTGGTTAATTTTACTGCTCTTTGCGAAAGCGCAAGAGGGACGCTACAGGCCAAAAGGAAAATGGAAAGACGATGAAGTTGATTGAAGCTATTAAAGTGACAAAGATGAGAAGCACCTACCTCCCCCTCCCCTTCTCTCACTCTCACTGTGTGTGTGTGTGCGCGCGCGTGCGCGTGAGAGGGTCCCTAGCGCGAGTTTTCTCCGCAAACCCGTGCAAATGAAAGGTACCCTCATGCGTACGTTTTTCTTGATAGCATCAAACAATATCTTCGTCACTCTTGCTCCATCTAAATGGATGCCATTGTCTAAATAATTAACAGACTTGTGAGAGTTCTTAGTGTGTCCAAGTAATTCATCTCCCTTTTTACCTTTCTTTTGTTGTGCTTCAGAAGGATCAGTTAATTTAACTTGTAGCTGCCGAAAGAACCTTTTGTGAAATGAATTGTCTGAAGTTTTACCTTTTCTCCAACAATGCTTCAAGTTCACTAATGCAAATTTCTTAAGTGATCTGTCTTTCTCATAGCAGCAATCTGATCCCGTAATTCAATTTCCGATTCATCATGTCTTCTAATGAAAGTACGTACTGGTAGATGGTGGGGGCTGTTCATCGTGGTCTAGCGACTTTGTGGGCTGTTTCCACTCTATTTCTTCAGGAATGGAATAAATCGGTTCTTTTGAGAACCTCTTTCACCGAAAGGAAAGGAACTGGTTCCATTTAGTCACCAGAACTTTTAAACAATAAAGATCTTTTCTTTAAGGTCGCCGGAACATTTCCGAAAGGAAAGGAACTGGCTCTTCTCAAGGCCTCCATTATATTTTGAACCATTCCAAGATCGTTAACAGATACTATCAGGTTTTATTAAAGCCGTTCAAGATGAGAATCACCGTCATGAAGAAATTTTCAGTAAACTCTTACAGAAGCGAAAAAGAAAGTGGAATCTGAATCCCATTTTAAGGACAAAAATGAAACCAAGGAGATACAAGGGGGCCGGTAGAGTCATCAATTATTGCTATTGTACATGCAGCTCTGAAAGGATTTGAGTTAATATTTGACCAGAAAGATCTACACCGTATAAAGAAACTGGTAACTACATTGATTTTAGGTGGAATACAACAAGAGCAGGCAAATATACTGCGAGTTTATCCAGAAATTGATGTATCATCCTTTGCAATCGAATTGAAGATATTTTAAAGAATAATAAAGTATCTTGTGTCACCCAATGTGTTTCGACAATGGTGCCGTGCCGGGCAATGTTAAGAAACATAAAAAATTTGCTTCGTCTTTTGATAGTGGTGCGAACTTCATCATGTGAAGCTGAACGTAGTTTCAGTTCTCTGCAACGTCTCAAAACATTGGGACAGCATGGCACAAAAGAGGAAGAATAATATTATGGTTTGTCATGTACATTATGATCTACTTGACATTCAACCTGGACGAGTTAGCAGATAGGTTTGTTGCAGCTAGTGATCGTCTCAGAACAATCTTCGGGCCAGCCAACTTTACAGTAGATATGAATAGATTAATATCAATTAATTAGTTTGAATCTGTAGAATTGTAATTTTAACTGCAAGTAGAAATTTTGTTATTTGTTAATACTGACGTTATGCATAAACTAATCTGAGTATTTTATTAAAATTTAGTTTGAAGTATGTATAATGTAGCTTACAGTTAGTCTAAGCCATGACGTACCCGCGCCCTAATTTTAACATGTCAGAGACACCCATGTTATTTTGTTATATCCTGGACAGGATTATGATAGCTTTCATCATGAACACCTACATCACGAAGATCCCTTCTAACACTGTCATCCCAACGACGCCTCGGTCTTGGTTTTTCCTCATCCGAGCTACATGCCCTGCCAATCTTAGCCATCATGATTTCATTATTCTTACAATATCGGATGAATCAGTCTGTGGAGTACTTCATTATGTAGTCTCCCCACCTTGTTCTGTTTCGGCCCGTATAATTTTCTAAAAACCTTATTTTCTTTTGACCGCACGCAATTTACGTTCATCTGCGGAGGTCTTACTCCAACTTTCACGGTTAGTGTTACCGGTAGAATTTTCGTTCTTCACATTTTAAATTTAAATTTTCTTGAAATTAAGCACTAACTTCTGGACTGGATGGAAACAGGCGTTTCTCGATAGCAATCTTTTATATCTTGAGATACTTGAAGAAAATATGTAATTTCTGAGCTATGAAATACATTTGAAATATTGCTAGTACATAACTGATTCATGAAATTACTCAGTCATTGTAGAATATAATAATATCGCCGTAGAATGGGATCTGGATAAAGCAAACCTTGTGTAGTGTTAGTGCTGTGTGACTTCATGCTAGTTGTTGCGAACTTGGGTATTTATGTAGATACATTGCGAATCAGAGCAACCTGGATATGTCTAGGAGATTAAACAGTATCTTTAAGTTAGTAGTTTTGTGGTGTAAGTGACTCAAGAATCTGTGTGGAACCGGAGTTGCTACACCAGCAAAGAATCAGCAACACCTAGTATCAATCCGTATTAATAGATTTTAGAATGACCACTCTTAAAGGATTTTAAAATTCCCTGAATTTTCCAGGTATTTTATTCTATTTCTTTCTTTTACACTGTTTGGGTGTTCAATTTTTCGCTGGAAGATTAAAGTATTTCAAATAAATATGAAATAGGAAAAAGACATTTACTCACCTTTAACGTTAGTTTACGGCAACCTCAAAGTCTCACAAGTGCATGTATGCTCCCTACCAAGACTCGTACATTAAATAAAGCACAAAAATAATTGTAAAGCACTGTTCACCCCTGCTCAACAGATTATACAACAAATCACAAGTTCGCTTTACTGGCACTGATTTTGGACGAGTTCAAGGAAGACACGTCTAAGTAGTATCTGAATTGTTGGATATAACTTCCGCATTCAAGCAAGGCATCTATCAACTCGGATTTCGTACCCTAGACAAACATTCCTGGTTGCAATAAGATTTGAACTTTTTGATAAATTAATTACATGTAATGGAGACTTTTCCTTGATGAGACGTTCCATAATTGAATGAAGAATTTATAGGAGTTCGTAATACATAAATGGCGCAAGAGAAGCATCCGCCTGAAAGGTTGTCAAAAATGGGTCTATTACATCCAAAACGAATGGAAAAATGCTAGCGAAGTTGTATGGAATTCACGCTGAATATAGTATGAAAAATATTTTATGTTCAACACTTGTGTTTAACACGTTCAACGTTATTTCGCAACATGTGACAAAAATAAACTGGGTTCTTTCACCAACTCCGCAGTTTCAATCCACCTTACTAAGCAAAATTTTAAAGGAAAAACATCGTAACATGTGTGAAAAGTGAATTCAGCTGACCTAGTAGAAATGTATTTTTAAATATTAGAAAACATTCGCGAAAAAAAATAAAAAAAAAATGCAACACCCGGTTTATTTCAAGCCTGAAAGCATTATGGATTGTCTGCAATCGACTGCTTCCTATATTTAGGAGAGTACGATCGTTTGAGATGACTAACGAAGTCTATAAAAAAATTTCATATTCATTAGGGCCATCCACTGAAGCCTGAACAAATTTTATTAGATTTTCTTCACTCAGTGACAAATCTCTATCTCCGCTAAAGAAAAATGCTTTATTTTTAATATTATATAAACAATTTATCTCAGAAAAAACTTTCGACTTATTTCCGGACACGGACATATTTCATTTAACTAGAAATTTTGGGTGATACCAGTGTTATATTCCAAGAAAAAACGTAGTAATATGACGAAAAACATTAAAATTTCTAATTAAAAAAAAAAAAAAAACAACAGGAAAATGTTCTTGGTCTATCCCACCTGCGCCTTCCTCCTCACACAAATCCTGGATCTACCACTGTATCCAACTAATGCAGTATTGAACTCTGTTCATAAATCAAGGCTACTTGTACGGCCCAGGAAAACTGAAGTTAAACATCATCTACTTACTCCTTCCTTCTTATAATTCAAACAATGACAAAAATATGCCCTTAATCCTTTTGGGAAATTTTATTTAGAGAATCAGCGAAACCCACACAACATATCCGTACCGGACTCATTAAGCAACTGCTTATAAAATTATGAACCAAGACCATGCACTCAAAAGCCAGTTTTGTTTCTTGTAAATGCATTTTTTTTTCGGCTATTTCACTATCAGGAAACATGATGCGGAAAACATACTGTCGGCAGCACTACCAAAATAAGTAGGGCATGTTGTGTAACAATACAATGCACATATTATTTCAGCTCCGTAAAATTTTCTGACAAAGAAACTATTTCAATGCATGCCCACATGAATTCTTGATGATTCCATATTCGCAGAACTGATATAATTACCATTAGTAAATAATAATAATAATAATAATAATAAAAAACTGACACTGTTGCAAGATGCATTCACACACACCTTTATTACATCTACGTTCGGCCTGAAAATGAAACTCGATAAGTTTTGAAAGGACTCGGATTGAAGAAACTATCTAGAGGACAATACTGAGCCTTGCTTTATATGGGAAGTTACAAGGTATAATATTATAATTGTGTTGTGTGTGTGTTAGACATGGTTTTATTTAATTTAAAATTAGTAACTTAAAAACACATGACTGCGCGAGAGGTTGTATTAATGAAATTAATTTAGTAACGATTGGTGTTCTATACAGACTCCTCCTAGCTGTAGGACATTTATTAAACTGTTTTGGTGCATATATCGCCAGGGCCATCTGGAGGCGACCGCCAGAAGTGTGTGAAGTATAAAAGCTATACAGTAAGACAGTAAAAGTAAAAAAAAAAAAAAAAAATTATTTAGTGAAAAACTAAATAAATTACAAAAACTACATTAAACTTCTGTCCTAACGCACCACTCCATATTTTCAACGGATACAATGCACTCCAAATTTTCTCGGATTACTATTTCCTTTTCTGACCAACATTTTAGTGAATTTGTTTCGTCTGTTTGAGGATGTATCCACCCTATAATCAACGAAGTTGGGTATCACAATGGATATAATACAGGACCTTATAAACGCAATGTCTAAGTTATTGAACTTATCATTCGTATGCCATACATGAAGTGGACCAAGACCACGACTACTAATTCACTCACCCTGAAGCTTCTAAAGTCACTACCTCCATCAATGACATACCAAATTTCTTCCCCCCTCCACTGCAGACCCTCCCAAAAATACATCCTGAAGAATTGTACATTCCTCTCTCTCCAAACAGACTGCAAACTTCAATTACATGCTGCACTCTCCTCACAGCCTCACCACTGCAGAATGTACATCAATCAACAGCTCTTCGTTCGAATCCGACCCTTATTACCCGCCTGGCTAACAAAAAATCCACAACGATAGAAGGAATTACTGTGACTACCAATGCCAAGCATTTAAATATTTTCTTCCCTAGTTAGAACCCAATCCATTCTAAATTAAATCCGCACATACCTTCAAGGGCATGGATCCCACGACGGATTATCACAACCCACTATTTTATTATTTACTCTTTGTCCCAACCATCTCATGAATTCTAAATTTTATCTAGTCCCTGAAATAAATGAGCCTGGCAACCCCTATGGGCCCACTGTTTCCAGTATTGGCCATTCTACTGGAAGAACATCTGCCTGCTTTGAACAAAATCTCCAACAGTTTGTCCAAGCTTATCCTTCCCATTTTTATAAAACATACCAACAACTTCCTGTTCATAATGAATTCGATCCTTGACCAGACTCCATCTTGGTTTCAGTTCACGTGACGTCACTGTACACCAATATTCCCCACACCCATGGACTCGCTGCCCATGAACATCATCTCGACACACACCTCGATCCCCATAAACCAAGCATACCATTTCTACTCCAGCTAGCTGAGTCATCACCATGAACAGTTTCTCTTTTAAAAGTTATAACTATCCGTAAATCAAGGGCATAGCCATGGGGACCCGTGCAATATCGCCACTTCAACAGCAATAATCAACACAATACCAAACGCTCTCTCCCATACACTCTTGGTGTCAGGGACACCTATCCCACGGTCCGGTACGTTAAGTGCAGATTTGTTTTTTAAAAAAAGGAAGGATGTTCAGGAATCTACTGATTACCTTTTAATTTTAAAACTGTCACTAATCTCCCAAAAATTCTTATATAATCTGGTTAGCTCTACGCTACTAGTTACATTTAAATCGTATCTTTCAAACTACCTTTATTTCATACTAAATTTTCAGCACATTATTGCAAGAAATTGGTACAAACCTGGTAAATTTGTTCTCTCCACTTTCCAGTACAAAATTCAAATACAGTGTCTAGAAACAAACCTCTGTTTTCACCACATAAAGGAAGTAAAACGTGACCTGCAACAATATAAAAATATAGTATGTATTATTTAACTTATTTCTAAATTCATCAAATGTATTTCACTGGATACAACGGTTACATATTTCGCTTTTACACCAACGCAATACCATGTTCGTTAATTATTACACAATATGTCGAAACGCCACTACTCGCTCTTGCGCGCGCTAAACTTACCTTGTTTCTTTTTTGAAAAGTAAGAAATAAATATGGATTGAAATTTGTACCATTCCGCCATTTCCCTTGGTGGGACTATAAAAAACTATGGAAAAATCCCTTGACAAGTTTCGTCCGAGAATTTCATATTTTGTATTATAGAGAAGTTATGGTATAGTAAAAATTATTACAATTCAGTAAGTATTTCTGTCCAACTTTAAAATGTGCACTAGAAATAATATAGAAAAGTCGTAACTTAGTTGGTAGAGTGTTAACTTCGCACTCGGAAGGTATCGGAGTTCGATACCAGTTGCCGCCTATTCTGACTGAGGGTTCTCTAGGGTTTGTCCTTAGTCACGCCAGGCAAACACAGGGATAGTATCTTCAACTTAGGCCCTGGCCGACTCCTTCCAGTATTCTTTTACTCCACCTCACCTCGGCTGAGTTTTATGTCTGAACATAATAAATAAATAAAAATTCACACATGCAAACAAATAATATACATGTGAATATTCATTACGAATATAATATAGTAGATATCAGGAACAGTAAGTTAGAAATATTAATATATCATTGTAGAAGAAACTCATATCAAAAGCAAAATTTTAAACTAGAATTTTGGAATCTATTACTATTACCGTATTATTCAGTTTCGTGAAATACTTTCTTTTTCTAGCTGTAGAGTTCGTGTCCTCGCCGGCAAAAATTATAAAGATTAATAAACTACTTGCCTTAACCAACTACGCCAGTGTGCCAATGAGATTAGACACTGATATTGCACATTGAAACAATGAGCCTTACTCATTTAAGTGCTTCCTGTTCCTTAAAATATGTTTTTGATGTTTAAACGTACTGAGGTGTGTTGTGCAAAACTTTAATTAACAATGAGATCAAATAATGATGTATTTGTGTGTTCTTTTTCATGTTTTATGCTTTTAAACTTACGAATCCCATAAATTGCTTTTCTGTTTATCAAGAAGGCCTGGCAACATTTCCGCGGCAAAATCCAAGCCGCGCGATTGCATAAACATCGCAATTGAAATCAATGTAGTTAAAACATGTCACGCGGCTTCGATCTCTAGAATACGACGACATAGTTTCCAAATCGCGACGGCAGAAAATGTCGCACGGTTTCTGCTGCTTTCTTGCCGCGCGACAGAATCGCCTTGCACAAAACGAGCCTAAACTAAGTTTCATCCATAAAATTCTTAGTAGTATTATCCAAAACCATAACATGCATAACATGCATACTACATTGAGTATGTAGTTCCACTAGGTAAACAAATAATGTACTTCTTACTCTCAAATCCTACAAAAATGCTCCCCGAAATTACAAACTGAACACGAATATCTGTAAATTAAATACATGCAATATTTCACTCCTCATGTTCAATAAATAACGTGCTATTGGCTTCTGTAAATGCATCCTATTTAACAAATACTAGCCTACCATGTTTACCGCTGAAGAATGCACAGAGATCTTCTAACCTAAAGATTGTCATAATCTTTATTTACCGAGGACATATTAACAATAAACTAATAAATACTACAGTGTCAAGAACAAAACATCTGCATTAATAAAATGGAACATTAAACAATCAAAAAAAAAAAAAAAAACTCTACAACTAAATTATATATCTTAGTTACGCCAACCTACCAGCTTGACTGACACGGAAGCTTGCTTCCTTCGCTAAGTGTCTGATTTCATTTTTCTTTAATTCATTACTTTTTAAAATCCAGTCTGACTGCAAATCAGGCGGGGATACCAAAGAAAGCATCAGTAAAGGAGCTGCCATTCTAGAAGCTTCGCGCCACGTTCCTTGCTCCTGAATTAAAAATACACACGTTATCTTACACCGAAAAACAAGTTGTTACATTGATTATGTTTGTGAACAAAATAGAAATGGCTAAAAAAAAAAAAAAAAAAAAAAAAAGATAATCTATTATCAAAGCAATTTCCTGTGAAATTACAAGTTAGTGAAATTTATAGAACCTGGGCATTATTTATTAGCGCATTCGCAAGAGCTCAAAACGTCTTATTCTGTGTGTCACTTTATACTATTTTACATTTATCGGTATCATGCCAATCAGCCCACTTCAGTCCTTTCAATTTGTTACCACAGGCCAATGTACAGTTTTTTTCAAACAGCATTTTGTTAAGTCTCTGATGACAGTTCCATAATGAAAATGTCACAAATAATAATAAACCATGTCTGAGAAACTATTATTTAACGAGTGAGACGTATCAACACACTAACAGAAGAACATTAATATGTGAGCTGTACAAGAGCTTCCCTGTACAAAAGTAAAAACTAGGTACTTTAATGCTCAAATGTTCTTACACTATTACTCTGAAAATATTAATCATACCTATATAAATAAATCTATACGCGTCCATTGATTTACACCAAATTTTGTGTAAATTTGCAATTCTGTTTTCGCTGCAATTCTGCAGCTATCGCAATTCTGGTTTCTTCAAATAAACTAAAGCAAGCCCATATATACTGACATACGTAGGAAATTAAATATTACAGTGATTTTAGTAACACTGTACTTATACTATATTACTTCAGGTTCAGTACATATGTTGTAGCCACAGCGCTTAGCTTGTGAGCTATCGATGAGCTATGTGAAATTAAAATCTAGCTTTCGGATTAGCTTTGAGTCCTTTCTCCGCTCTTTTGAGTCCTGAGGACAGATTTTCTCTTCGCCCCTTACGAATGCATTGAGTCCGACGACAGGATATCCTATCGTGCACCTTCCAAGGGCATTTACGGAACTTACATACTCAGTGGAAGCAACGGAGCGTAGCTCACTCACTTGGCTCTACCTATTCACTTTTCAAGTAAAATTTATCATTAATCAGGGCTGCCACTGACTACACCGGTACGAATTATTGACTTATGGACCATCTAAGTTAGAAAATGTGGATTTCAAGAATTTAAGAAAAGGGAAGTATCACCCGCTTCCCAACTCTTTCTGATATTTTCTACGTACAAGTATTTGTTTCCTTTTGTATGTCTTCCGCTACCTTGCTACCTTTCTGATCCACGAAACACAGATTAGGCCATGCTATTTATGTGACGTTGTTCTTGTCAGCTGCTTTCTTCAGTCTCTTGTTAGCTTGCTTTAAGATATGTGCTAGACCTATATTTACTTGTTCTCTTTCATCAATACCTAGAGTATGTCTTCATCCTTTGCCACTTCCTCTCTTCCCTCCCGACTATCCATTTCATTTCTCAGTTTCTTCCTCCTCTTCTTTTCTTTTCCCTTGATTTTTTTTCCGAATCTCAAGGTAAGCATTGTACTTTTCAAGGCAGTTTTCGCCATGATTATAAGTTCCTAAATGTGGTTCCTTACTATGTAATTGAAGTCCACATTTGACATCCATGATCGCATTCAATGTTCACATATTTAAGCTCTTGCCTCAGTTAATGCTTGCGAAGAGGCTGGCTGAAAACCCAATCCCCACGAAGGCACTGCCATGTGATAAGCCTAATGAAGCCTTTACATACAACCTTGGCCACATTTATTTCTTCTTTCAATGAGATCAAGTGACACCAGTACTCATCAATTCTTATGTCGTCTTCTCTTTCTGTTACAGGTTCATTTTGAAACTGAAGCAATATGTATTCATCTGGGAGTATGTCAGCAGAAATGTTTAAAAGAAGATATTTCGCTATCGTTACAACATCCTTCCTGCTGGTTTTGGTTACCAATTTTTTGGTTGCCGTCAAGCAAAACTCTTCAACATACTTGATTTAAATTACCGCTTTTGCCTTTCGAAAACCTCTGAAAGTGCTAAAGGTATCTCATCAAAGCACAATATTTTACAAGCAAGTTTTCTTTATTGAAGACAAACACATCTCATCTAGTTCTATTTTTCTCCGCAGATTGCGGCTTGCAAGATCTGTTTATCACAATTCTGGCTATTCTTTCAAGTTCTACAAAGAGAAGATAGATAAGCAATTCATACTTCTGAAAGAAACCAAAATAATCTTGAGAAGATTTTGCACTTGATATCACAAAATAAAGTTCTGCTCTCAGTGTTTCACTCTTAGGTAGTTGACCATCTTTTCACAGCTACTCTTTTGTTACTCTTAGTGGTTATCTGTTCAAGAGTTGTCTCGCTACGGTGAGCCATCGTTAAAAACCTGTAGGATGAAATAATTTCAATTCGAATAGTTTGAATCTTGCTAGACTAGATTATGGAGCACATGTATATTACTAGTTCCAATATTTCTGCTTTCTCTGATAATGACACTCAATGTTTTCAACTTTCTTATAAACGTTTGGACCATAAGAATGTCTTTTTGTCATGTCTATATAATGTTCACCGCGTTGTCATGTGATTCCACTACCCGAATCTTTTGAAACAAAATAGCTTTTAATTAGTGGGACTTTTTATTTAGTTTCTTGTTGAAATTATGTTCCTTAAAGATCCTTTTCAACTTTTTAGTGATAGGGCGATATAGCTGTGATACCTATCCAGGTTTTGTGCTTGTTTTGTTCAAGTTAAGTTTCAGAAATTTTTATTCAGATTTACGATACCACGTTTAACATTTGATTTAGAATAACCATCCTGTTGACCTAACCGGAAAATGGAGTCTATTTTTTCTCCAAGTCTTTAGAAACAGTATAAAGTATACAAGCGCGTAAAGAGAAGTTGAATCACATATTATACTTTATCTGTAAAGAATGTGCAGAATCTTGCTGAATATATTGTTTTCCAGCTGTAGGTTCGCGTTATACTTTAGTTTGAAATTTATTATTGTCTGTAGATTAGAAGTTCCTAGCTCTTTGGATTAACGGACTTTTAGATGTATGATTCAGTCCTTTTAATAAAAATTCAAGTTGCGAATCATCTTTATATAAAATTAAGGTATCCTCTACCCACAATTCCTGATTTGATGTAATGTATGTTTAAGTACAGCCAATTCGAAATGAACCATTTACCACCTCTTAATACCGGTGAAAGTGCACTACTATTGCAAGGTCATCAACTTGTCAGTAAAACTTGCTTTCAAATTAAAAAAAAAAAAACGACATTGTGTTGTTTATGAAAGGTATTTCATTAATAAAAAAACAACTTCAATCAAGATCAGAGAATATTAAGTAAGTTGTAGGTTAGCATCCGTTATTTAAATAGGACACACACATTTCACGTTTCTTATGTTCTTTTTATCGGTAATCACTTTTCGTCGACTTATTCCGTACAACGAAAAAATTAAGTTAACCCACAGTAACATCTCGTTTCAAGTTTTCAACAAGTGTTGTTTAATGCGTTATTGTTAACTGTTTAATCAGGTTCTTTCTGGTTACGACTGAGTTCCTTCCACCACTCCGCAAATGTCGAACTTCTTTTCATATTCTGCTGCTTCTCATTGAGGTACATCATACATCCGTACACAAAGTATTTCTCACTGCTCTTTCTAATCTCTCCCATTTCCATGTTTTGACCCTATTCCCAATGACTGAAGAAGGCCATGGACTTCGGTACGAACATATTTTCATTCATCATCATAATTTATGTACCACTCTGTAAACGTATGAGGATTTCCTGTATACCGGTATCAAAAATTAAGTTCTATATGTTATCCTGATCCCATACGCAATATGGTAACTTCCGAAAGTTGTTCTTTCCGTTTTATTTCTAGCCATTTATACAGGATGGACAGAAATTAGGTCAATATTCTAGGAACGAAAAGTACTCACTGAAGCGGAAAATTGTTAGTTTCGTTTCCCCCCAAATCGTTCAGAGTTTAAACTGTTATTTTTGTTTGCCACGGCGATTAATTTTCAAAGGGTTCGCTGGGAAGAAAGGAGCTGTCTACCACCAGGTTTAGCAGCGCCGATTCACGGCCATTACCAGAACCAGAGTCGGTGAGGCGCGAAGTCTGCCATCACGACTTTATATCTGGGTTTGAAGTACGAGGTCGAGTATGTCCGTTATTGCTGCTACTCGACATCTTGTAAGTTCGTTATTCGTATTGAATGGAACCATACTTCATGCACGTAAGGTTACTTCGAAGACATCGTGAAATCACTATTGGAAAGATGGAATTAGTAATGTGTATTTTGGCAACAACAATTCTTCCATCTATTTGCGACGACGATAGATATACCTTCAATTACGGTGAGTTTGGGATTTTCCGGAGTTGTATGAATGTAGCTTCAGGTGTCCGAAGCAGTTTTTCGAGTATTGGAAATCTGTATAGAATTTGTAGTACCGCGATTCACTCCTTCGATGTACTATGTGATTTGATTTTCAGCTAAGTGTTATATTTCTCAAGCGTGCTTTTGTAATTGGTAGTTTTCTTCGCGATTTATTCTAAATGTTTCAAGCATAGCATTAGTATAGTTACTGTATCAGCGTATGTAAGAGTAGGAAGTAAACTCGACAACTTCAGTAAGTTACATCTTTTTATCTTCAATTTCGTATATGAATAATTTGGCAACCACGTGGTGGTTGGATGATATTAGACTATTTTCCAAGAATTGTAGGTTTAGGGTTATTCATATTTTGTCTAGGTTCGATTATCTAAGTTATTTTATTGGTAGTATTTCTAGTTTATTCGGAGAATTTTTGGATGAACAGTGTGATCCGGTTCCGAACCTACATCGCGGCCACCTGTCGAATATATCGAGATCCGCCATTACGTGGACTCTTAGACCGCATGTTTTATCGGTGTTCAACTTAACTTCATTTCAATCACGTTTATTGCATATTCCCAAGAGCGGATTGATCGATTCGAGAAGGCATCCTGGGAGGAAATGCATTATAATATTTACGAGCTGAATAATTCCAACTTTGTGGAATTACTGATAGTATTTAAGTGTAGTTATATTGCTAGTGTATATAGATATTCTTTCAACGGAGTAGTTGAATTCATTAGTGTATATTTATATGTTACTTTGTGACATATATCAACTACGAAATAATTCCAGTTCGAATCAAAGTAGTCTATGTTCAAGGCTACGCAAGCGAATTACGTAAACGTCACGAAAGTCAAATGAGTTTCAATAAATATTTGTATACTTCATGGATCTTTTTTTTTCTCAACAATAAATTTGTTTTTAATCAAAATTGAATCCAAGCATGTACGTCAGTATATTCAGTACTTAGAACCTATACTCCTTAGCGTGAGAAATGTATGTGGCATGGCAGACGTGAAAATTTGTCTGCCTAGACAAGTCTTTCCTCTGTGGCATGGTTATCTTAGTTTCTTTCTTGGTTGTACTATTTATTCTGATAACTCGAAAGGGAAGGTGAAGTGCTTGCATGAAACCTTAACTGTGTAGTCCATTTCCAAAAGTTCTCTTGTCCACAAACATGTAAAATTGAGATATTGGCATTATTATCGTGGCTGCTGTGAAACAGGCTCGTGTACGTCTATTCCTACCGTTCATTTGATTATTTTCTAACACATAAGGTTTTATGATTCCAGAACGTTTGTAAACTCATCTAACTGTCATAGGAAAATAAAGGACAGAAACAGAAATTTGTATATATTCTATCTTTCTCAATTCTTTTTTTTTTTTTTTTTTTTTTTTAATGGAAAAGCTTGATAAACTAAAACTTCTACCACAATTTCTAAGATATTCATAGCTCAAAATCTGTTTCTAGCTTTGAAAATAAAGAAGTATATTACAAGTATTTTTGTCGATTTCCCAACATTTATGGCACTTAGACAAGAGACATTTTGGAAATAGGCTACACAATTTCAGTCATTCGCCCAACCGGGAAACCAGCTAAAGGGAGGCCCATGTTCACATCACTGAATCAAGAAAACAGTTCGTTTGAAAGAATGTAAAATAAAGCGTAGTTTTGGAGGTAGCAGTGTCCGAAATGAGTGCGTCATATCTCGACAAATACTGACGAAAGCCGTGTCAAGTTAGCAAATTTTACAAGTCGTAACCAATACATCTTTTCAGTAAAGCTTATTGACTGAGGGGGTGCCGCATAGACGGGTTTTCCAAAGTAGGAAAGTTACTGTCAAGGAATTAATATGATCTAACAGGGAAAGTATAGAGATCCCCCTCCAAACAATTTTCTAGTCACAAACATTGCTGAAATAGATGTATAGGGTAAAACTTCGATTATGATTAGCTAAACCACACAGCTTCCGTCATTATTTGTCGAGATACGACGACTTAGTGGTAGGGCGTCGGCTTAGAATTCGAGAGGTTGAGAGTTCTATCCCAGCGGCCGACCATCCTGACTGAGGTTTCCCAGGGTTTTCCAGTCACACCAGGCAAATGCCGGGACGGTACCTTCAACTTACGCCCTAGTCATCCTTCCCGCATCCTTTTCCTTCCCTATCCCGACCTGAGCCTTATATACGTGAAGGCCATAAATAAAATTCAAATTGTCGAGATGACGTCATTTGTGACGATGCGTCGACTACTTCCGACGCCTTTAGCGCCGGAACCTATGTTTTATTTTACATTTCTTCAATGGAACTTTTCCCCCATGGTTTGATGACAGCTTTTCATTCCCATAATATTAACTTAATTGTTCCCCATGTATGATACGGGACTTAACAGGAACATGGCCCATTTTTTGTAACAGTTTTTAACATCCCTAGTAAGTTCTATTAGACGCGTGGATAGTTTAAGTTTCGTCATACTGATATACAAATTTATAAAATCACATTGCTAACGTGAAGACTCATCAATGTTTGTGCTATATCAGTTGTATCCAATCAGATTTTTGATGGGACCATCAAAAGCTGCTTAAAATTTATTTTTCAAGTAAATTTTCGATAACTGCTTTTCAAATGGTGAAGATGCAGGAATATAGACTTGTTCACGAGTTTCTTAATTACATATGTTACTAATCCTGTCGGATGTCTGCTCAGACACATCATTCATAAAGCTATAATTAAACAAAAAGCACTACTTTTAAAATTACTTTATTTACAATAAACAGAGTCGCCGTGGCTCAGGCAGTAATACGTCTGACTATGAATCGGGCGGCCCGGGTTCAAATCCCGGCCATGACACTGGGAAGGTAAGGGCGGTCGCATGTGGGACTGACCACACCTCACTTTGTACCGTAGGTCGAGAATATGTGGAGCGCTACCTCCACATTCACCATACGCCGTTCACGGCGCGTGCGTTTTGCACAGGGAATAGCATTACCTTTTTACCTTTACAAGAAACAGTCAAAACTAAATTGGAACACAGGTTTAATCAACAAAGAATGAGTCATTTTCCAAAACCTTTACTTTGGAAAGAAACCACAAAGAACTTTACAAGATGGCAAAACATCATTCCCCACTTATGTGCATAGCAAAAAGAAAATGCACGATGCCGCAAAGTACGCAGTTAAGCTGCATTCCACTTTTACTGTATTTCTTCTCTATTCTACTTTTTATTTTCATAAAAAACTTCATCGTTTTTTTGGGATCAGAGCCGAGGCGAATCCGAACGTAAGATCTAATCGGTAAGCTAAAACATTACCGTATATATCAGCAACTTACTGAATCAACTTCAAGTCTGACTAATAAAACCTAATAAACTAACAATACTCTATAAACTTACCTTCTTTGCACGCTTCAGAATAAGGGTAGCCAAATGAAAACACAGTTGACCTCTCATATGTTTAGAATACTCAAGGTAAAAGTCTTGATCTGCTGATGGAACTACTTGCTGAGAAACCTTGTGCAGTGTAAGATCAAACCTTCAAAAGAAAGAAATCGCTTAATGCTCATAGTTACAATTCGATAACTCCACAGAAAACACAAATTATTAGTTCATAAGGTTAAATAATGAAATCTGCCTGTCTTTCAATGCCAAAGGTGTCTAACAATTGTGGTTTAATGTGGAATGAAAGACATACAGTATCTAACTACAAAATGATCATGAACGGAAATTTAAAACTGAAATGAATTGAACACTATTTCAACAGAATGCACTTCACACATGTAACTGGATTTGCTCTTACTATTCATCTCAACACAAGATTATTACCGGTAAGAAAATATTTGGAAGTTTAAGACGATCAATACAACTTTATAAGCTACTTACGTATGAAGTGCTCCAACACAATCAGCGATACTTTGTTTTTGTTTGGCATCAGCGAATAATGATTGTTCGTCCAGCGCTAGAAATACAGCTCTGTCCAAAACATTTAGGTACTGTCGATAAAATTCAGCATCTCTATTGCGGTATTTTCGCAGGTACAACTAGATAAAAATAAATAAATAAAAAACTCCAAGTAAAACAAGTTTTACTGAAGCTAAGTTCGAAATGAAACATATACTATATGAAATATAAAAACTCTGATCATATAGTCAAAATATACGTACAGTGTGCTTTAAAGTTACACCGACAAAGTTTGAGGGATACTAGTAAACCAAAAGATAAAGAAAAAAGTCTCAGTGAACCGGGTGGAAATTCGGCCGCTTTTCGGAGATACAGGCTGCCAAAAGAGTACGAAAATGAAATTTAGAGCTTCATATTTCTAATACCACGAACAGCAGAGCTGACGCGGTATGGAACCGTCAAAGACTTTCCATCTGTTCTATTTAAAAATGTGTATTATAAAATCATGCGATGTGTGCAAGGGATTCCTCAAAAGAAGTAGGTGATTCCGGAATACTTCTGAACTAGAGGTAGGTCGAAATAAGCAAAAGTTGACCTACTTCCCGTGTACGCAAAGACTACATACATCATCACCAGCATTTAATCGGATAATGATATTCAACCACTTTGATAACAATTAAATAAGAAGTTCGATGAAATTATACAATTCTTTCTTCTGCTTTTCGTCAATTGTTTTTTGTGTGGACGTCCGCCATATTGTTTTTGTATCTTCTTGTTGCCCACTCGTGTGTTCAATGAACTGTTTTTCTCCTATCTACTGATGATGGTTTAAAAGCCGTAATATATAGTGAATTATGAGTGTTAAGTGTGAATTTGTACACGTGATATCCATTAGGTACAATTCCTTTCCTGTCTTGCCTATCCGACCTATTCCACGCAATCTACTTGAGATTTCGACTAGGTGCAAACGAACCGTTGTTTCCTGATGGAAAACCGTCCCATTCACGCTCATTTCGACCCATCCTTATATCAGAAAATTTTAGGAAATTCCCTAATTTCTTTGGGGAATCCCTTGCACGCCTATTGCGAAAATTTTGAAATAGGCATTTTTGGGTAGTGCAGATTTAAAGTACTTGACGATATCATGCAACATCCGCTCTATTATTAGTAATGTGAGAAAAATGAAACCCTAAAGTTCATTCTCCCACACTTTCGGCAACCTATAGATCCCAAATGCGGCAGGATTTCCACCCCCTTCACTTAGCCTTTTTATCTTTCATTTAGTGTGCACTACCATCCTCAAAGTACTGAGAGTTCTTAAATAGGGCTTACATGAATTTCACTAAACAAAAGTATGTAAACTCAGCATGCTGAAAAGAAGGAAATAAAGATTAGCGGAGAGACAATAGGCATAGTTGATGAGTATGTTTACCTAGGCCAGCACAAAACATCGAATGTCAAGTTGACTGATAAAATAAATAGATGATGTAAACTGGGGTGGAGTTCGTTTGGAAGACTACACTTTATTTTTAAAAGTAAACTACCAGTGTGTCTTAAGTGTGAAGTTCATATTCAATGTGTCTTACCTGTGATGATGTAGAGATGTGAAACTTGGACACTGAATGCGCAAACGACTCAAAGATTGAAAGTCACACGAAGAGCAATGGAGAGAAGCATGTTAGGATTAACTAGGAGAATAGCTAGACGAACAGATGGAAGATGACCGACAAATGAACTACATTGGACTCCTAGAGAAAAGTAACGGCTGAGATGATTACCAAATGCAAGATGGGTAGATAAAATCAAACGTTCTTCAGGAGCTACATGGATGAGGATACCAGCAGACCGAGATACGTGGAAAGAAAAGGCCTTCATCCAGCAGTGGATAGAAAATCGCTGAATATAATGATGATGGTGATATATATTTACGTCCTGATCACGTTCCAATCACATCACAACCTCACCACTGCAGAACAAAGAGCTATCTCCAAGCTTTGTTCTGATTCGACCATCATTATCCGCCCGGCTGACAAGGGAACCACCACGGTAGTCATGAATTACTCTGACTACCAATAGCCCTGAAACAACTTTCCGATCCTACCTTTTACCGTCCCCTCGAGGAAGATCCCACCCAATTCTTCCTTAAGATCCGCACCTACCTCCAAGCGCATGGACCCCATGAGGGACTGTCACGTTCCACTCTCTATCTACAGTCTGTCCTGATAATCCCAGAACCCCTAAATTTTACCTACTTCCCAAAATCCATAAACTTGGTAATCCAGACCCATTCTTTCCAGTACTAGCTCTCCCACTGAAAGAATCTTCGCCTTTCTTGACCATCATCTTCAACGGTTTGTCCAGGGTCTCCCTTCCTCCATCAAGGATACTGTTAGGTAGTGTGAGTAATATGAATGATATGTATTTTAGTATTATAATGGATACAATTGTTTATGTTTTAACAAGAATGCTTGAAATTGATAAGGCAATCACTTTGGATCTCGATTTGGTTCTTATAATGACTACATACTAGATTGACTTTATGACAACTTATATGAATTCTAATAAAGATTGACGAATACGAACATTGGATATTATTACTATAACTTCATTTATACTATCAGATACCAAACACTACCTCTCCACAATACATTGCCTCGCTGCCCTTGAACACTTCCTCGACACACGCCCCACTCCTCGTAAACCCAGCACGCCATTGCTGCTTCAGATAGCCCAGTTTGTCATCACCATGAACAACTTCACCTTTGAGAACCGCAATTTCCTGCAAGTCAAAGCCAGCCGCACTCGCATGGTCCCTTCCTATGCCAGTCTTTTCATGGGACGCCTCGATACCAAATAGTTCAACTCCACACCCCTCAAACCCTTCATCTGGCTTCGTTATATCGACGGGATTTTCTTGATATGGACCCACGGACAGGCTCTGGAAACATTTCTGCAAAACCTCAACTGCCCCTTCCCCGTCAAGTTCACTTGGTCCTTTTCGAGGGAAAACAACTTTCCTTGATGTGGATGTTTGGCTCAAGAACAATCGACCTGAGACAGGCGTTCACACCAAACCTACAATAGCTCCCATTCATACCATACCATACCAAACGCTCTTTTTCATACACTCTTGCTGTCCGGGGCTCCCGCATCTGTTTCTCGGATGACCTGCTCTAAAATTATTTCAGTACCGTCTCCTCAGCTCTCACTGATTCTTTACCCTCTTATTCCTTCACGAAGCCCCTTATCTGCTCCCAGTAACCTTCACACTTTCTTCTCCACTTGTCTTTTTCTCCAACCCATCTAGTATTTTCCCGCCTCCATAACCTGGGCACACTGTTACCCAGCATCAATTGGCAAAATGGCGCATCCTTAACACAAGTACCGCTCCTGTCCGTTTTCTGTCTTACCATGTGAAAATGGCTTTGCAAAAGGTAACAGCATTTCTTTTTTGTTCGTGAAGTTCCTTTACACCTCTCTCGGTATTCTAACATATAAGTACCTTTTTTTCGAACCTTCTGTATCTTCTTTTGAAAAACAAAAACAAAAGAGAAACAGGAGGATAAGAGGGTAAAGAATCAAAGGGGGAGGCGAAATAATACTAATAATAAAAATAATGAAATTGAAGGGGAAAGGGAGACCAAAGAAACAATATTGAAAAACAGAATAAATTGCAACTAGAGACGGAACGAAGAAGACGATGAAACTGCGGCTGCAGGAATTAACAGGCAGTTGAGGCCGGGTTCATGATTGGCGGAAAGGGCGTTAGGTCCTAACTCTTTCTAACTGTGGCAGGTGAGTCAGGGTTCAGGATTTTCAGGATTCTGACTCGAAAGGTTTCGTCAAAGGTGCACCGTGATAGGGACTGTTTTCAGGTATGGGGAAGTTCGTAAATTGTGATTTGGAGGAGTAGCGATGGTTGTTGATGTGGATTGTTAGAGGAGTTTGGGTTTCGCCAACGTAGAAGGCGTAACATAGGTTACAGAGTAGGAGATAGACGAGTTTGGAAGACATGCAACTGCCGGAGTGTCGGAAAGAGCACATCTTGTGAGTGACAGGATGTACGAAGGTCAGACTGGGATCAAAAATAGGACAGGTTCTTCAGCGGGGTCTACTGTACTTGACAGGTTGGCGGGAGGGGGGCGAGATTGGTCAGTTCTGGTAAGAATGGCTTTGAGATTCGGAGGCCTTCTGTAGACTATTTTGGGGCACGGCGGGAAAACTCTCAGGTGACGCAGTGAGTATGGTGTGTCAGTCTGAGGAGCTTATGGAGGAACTGAAGGCTGCAGTGGTACTGGGTTGAGGAGATTGAAGTGGAGAAAGCTTCGCGGGGAGGTCGGTTGGATATACTAACACAAAGGAAAGCCGGAAAGGAAATTTATGATAAAAAGTAAGGAATTTACTTCCAGTTTATTTGTTCCATAGAACACACGCACACAATATATGCAGTTTTTCGCGATATTTCGGGCTTTAAAATTCCTTCTTCTTGGCGGTAGAAGAATAACTGACACGTGCAGATAGAAAATACTAATACAACAGTGGCACCACGTAGCGGACGACGCATCAGGTTTGGAGAACAATTGACTATTATAAGTTCGGGATGAAATTGTGGAAGGAAAAGTGTGGAACATGCAGAGCAAACGGGAGGTTTAGAGTTATTGAAGGTTAAGGCACTCAAACCATGAATAAAGGCGCCCTCCCACAGGCGGCGTGTTGAGGAGCTGGTCGTAGGGGGTAAAGTGTGTATTATGGCAACTAGGAAAGATAGGTCAAAACCGGTGTTGTGAGACACGGTGTACAAGGAGACTGGGGCATCCGAGTTGATGATAGTGCAGAACTGACAATGGTTGTTAATGCGAATGTTAACAGCACCACCTGTTTCCCCCACATAAAAGGCATCACAGAACTTCCAGGTTAGGATATACTACATTAGAGGTTTAGCATGTACCCTTGGGATTCACGGTGTACCGCGCACTAGCAGTATTGATCATGACTGGAAGAAGTGATGAAAATGGAGCAAGTCCTACATTCGATTTCATTACCGCTAATAGTCCTCGTGAGGGCATATCTGAAATGTCCATAAAGTACCAAATCCTGGACAGACCACGTACCCCGACCTTTTATCTATTACCAAAAATCCACAACCCAGGTAACCAAGGCAAATCCAATGTAGCCAGCTATAATTCTCCTTCTAAATGCATTTTCGTTCTTCTTGACTCCTTCCTTGAACCACATGTTCAAGCGCTGCCTGCCTACATACGCGACACCTACCACCCATAAAAACCATCGGTGAATTACCACATCTTCATACTGCTACTGCTAGGTACCATAGATGTTACTTCATTGCATACCAACATTCCTCGTGCCCATGGCTTAGCAGCTTTGGAATTCTTCCTTAACCAGGGACCCAAACCTGATATCACAACCATAGCTTTCCTTCTTAACATGGCCACAATAGTTCTCACATGTAACAACTTCACCTTTGACGACAAAACACTATCTTCAGATCAGAGGAACTGCCATGGGTACGAGAATGGCACCTTCTTATGCCAATCTGTTTATGGGCAAGCTCGAACATGATTTCCTGCAAACTCAGCCCTTGACTCCACTACTCTGGATAACGTTCTTGGACCATATCCTGATGTTATGGACTCATGGTGAAACCAGTCACAACACATTCCTAGAACAGCTGAAACAATTCCGTGTTGTTCAATTCACTTGGTCCATATCTAACAAAACATTCACATTCCTTGACGTGGACATCAGTTTTGAAAACAACGCCCTCACTACTTCCGTTCACATAAAGCCTACCAACCACATGCAGTATTTACACTAATCAAGCTCCCATCCTTACCACAGCAAGAGCGATTCCTTTCTCCTTTGCCCTCAGAGGACAACGCCAGAGTTCCACCACCTCTGCTAATGAAACTTACGACCAACGCCTCCACGAGGATCTACTCAACCGTAGCTAACCATCTTACCTTGAAACCCTACTAAACCGTAGCTACCCATCTTACCTTGAAACCCTACTAAACCGTAGCTACCCATCTTACATTATAACCAAACAGATTCCCCGTGCATCCTCACACATTCAACCCACCCAAACTAACAAAACTAATCCCAACCCACCGGTTCTAATCACCTAGTTCCATCCTAAACTAAGAAAGGTCAAACAAATCCTACACACTCATTTCCACATTCTCCAAACTGACCCAGACACAAGATCAGTATTCCCCACAAACCGAGATAAGTTTTTCAGCGTCCCCATAATCTTAGAAACATCTTGGTCCCTACCAATTCTTCCTCGCCAACACCACAAACCGGCACCCATATATGCCAGAGAACCACATGTAGGACCTGCTCCATTTATCACTTCTCCCACAGTCACTATCAATACTGCTAGTGGTCGATACACCCTAAATCCCAAGGGTACACCTCTAATGTAAGATGTATATCCTAACCTGCAAGTTCTGTGATGTTTTTTATGTGGGGGACACAGGTTGCTCTCGACATTCGTATTAACCATCATCGTCACTACCGTATTAAAAATCCTCAACCGATAGTATTCCGCACTATCAACAAACCGGATGCCCCAGTCTCCTTACACACCGAGTCCCAAAACCAATTTTGACCTAATTTTCCTGGTTGCCATAATACACATTTAACCCCCTACGGCCAGCAACTCGCCGCCTGTGGGAAGGCGCCTTTATTCATGGTTTGAGTGCGAAAATGAATCCTGGCCTTAACCTTCAATAACTCAACCTCCCGTTTGCTCTGCATTTTCAACACTTTTCCTTCCACAATACCATCCGAAACTTACACGCTGTACAGTTGTCAATTGTTCCACGCACTATATAGCGGTCAATTATTCTCCAAACTTGATGCGTCGTCCGCTACGTGATGCCACTTACGTCTTTGTCTTGTTCAATCTACATGTGTTCTATTCGTCTACAAGCAAGAATAAGGTCGTAATATACCGAAATATCGCGAAAAATTGTGTATATTGTGTACGTGTGTGTTCTCTTATGGAACAAATAAGCTGTAAGTAATTTCCTTACTTTTTATCAAATTTTCCATAACTAAGACATATTAACACCTATTAATATTAAAGACTAAATGTTCACCTTAATGAGTTATAATTTTAACTTCGCTTCATATAAAACAGTTGAGGGCCAAGTTTATTCACAAGAGCATGAGATAATTGGAAAGTTTTACTAAACTGTAACTTGGTAATGCTAACTAACTTCAGTGAATTAGGTTAGGTAAAAAAGTATGTAAATTTTGTATTTTGGAGCCATTTTAGTAACTAATGACGTCGGCCCGTCTCGAGCCCATTAGCTGTTAAGCTTCTAAACTTCATAAACATACATCCATGCTCCATCCGGGATTCGAACCCGGGACCTTCGAGTCGCTGGATTAGCGCCCCAAACCACACGGCTACCAGGTCGGCAATTACAGTCCAGACCGGTGATATATCTAAGTGCACCTCAAATGTACAAAATAATAAATGTTAACACCCACCTTCCAATATTGAGAGCGTTGTCGTTCTAAAAGAAAATGTATCTAATCTTATATATAAATGAAATACCTGAACTCGAAATGGAATAGACAAAAATATTTAAATGCATAACACAAATTAACAGTTCAATGTTTGGCGATTAACACTGCTCACCACGAGCATCTGCGGTACCATTCTTCATACTTTCCTTATTAAAAATAAAAACTTTGGGGACCACACAATCCTTGTAAATATAAAAAAATTAGACACCCTCAAACTCTACAAAATAGATACGGTAAACAACGAATATTGTTTCTCAACATTAACCTCTACAAATAATTGACAATCCTTAAAACCATCTCTATTCTAATCTTCAGATTTTCATGTAGGTTAAAAGTCATATCCCTCATTGTTTTAGTTTCGAAAGAAATTTAGTTCAAATTACTACCAAAATAAAAATAAAATACATCCAATCACATTGAACTAATTCTTCGCGTATGCTAAGTGGACTCAGACTTTTTAAACTATGAGTCACCGAAGTTACGTTAATGAATTTTATGGGCGGTAACAGCACTATGACTTACGCCCATCCCTATACGGGGAACCCCTTATCATTGCCACATCTAAACATAGATGTTAAAATAATTAAAACAATAAAATCATAAGTTATAAAGGGTCTTCAGAAGCTGAGATTTTCAGCAATATATCTTCCTGATGTAAAGGGCCAGTATAGAGGTTAATAAAACCAGTTATGTGATGCATAAAAATTACGTACGGTCATCGCAGAAGAATAATCGCAAAATGAAATATATCCCGTGCATAATTTGCACGATATTCTCTTTGTACATAAAATATGTGTGGAAATATTACTCTCTATCAATCTTACCTCAAACACCTCCACCAAGCACTCATACCACTGGAAGTTGTCACGGAATATTCTTCGATTTTCTACTTCAATAGCATGATGATAAGCGTCGGCTACTCTTTGCGCATCTAAGAATAACTTTAGTAAACGAACCCACTTACGGAGATCTGTTGGTCGAGTTACCAACTCAGCTACAAGAAAGAACACAACGTCACGAAAATGCATAGATCTGTCATCAATTACCATATAATCACTACTTTTCAACTAAAGCTAAATTTCCAACAAGTTTTCGTTCCAGAAACAATCAATTTAAAAAAAATTCTTCATTCCTGCTCTCAACGTGTTATTCTGATCATGAGAAATAAGGTCAATGATATCTCACTACTACAGTATATGCTAACACGCAATAATTTAAAAAAAAAAATGCATATAGGAGGCCAGACAGGCAATATAATAGGTAAAATTTGAAAAGAGAGGAGAAGAATTGTATTTGTGTAGTATCTTGATTACGTGCACAATTACACACTACACAATATACACTGCGAAGTCACATATAATTTTCGGTTACAGCCGTCTTCAGTTGTAGATAAGAAAAAAAGTTCACTGAACACACGTGCACAATTTTAAGGGATAGAAAAACAAGGCGGATCTCCACATCAGAAACAATTGACTACGTTCTGCATGAGCGCAAGTACTGATGGGAAACTGGTTTTGGAAATTGTATTTTGTGTTGAAAATTGAGCTGGGTACAATAAAAAATGGGACACAGTACGGGAAACGTAGTCAGGAAAGTGGAATACTGTATAGAAATCACAGTCGAAGAAAGTGGGATAAAGTATAGAAAAAGCACTCCGACAATGTGGGATTTAGTATAGAAAACACACCAAAAAAAAAATAAAAAATAGAGGTATAGTATAACAGGAAACGCAATGACAAGGGAAGAGGTACCATATAATATTGCCACTAATGATTGAAAAATTCTGATTTAAAATTTCTCACTGAATACAAAAAAGCTACCCGTACATTCATAAATTAAAAAATAAAATAGTCCTTGTCCATAGCCATTTTAGAGCTGACTGCAAACTCACACTTTGTCTAATATTAGAGATCTCGTTAGAAAAGTTTACACACAAATTACGTAATTCAACATCATACACTAGCGTAACTGCAAGCGTACTGAAACCTGAAATCTACAGGTCATTACATCTAATTATTTTGTTATTGCAGTTGCAGACCCGTACCTGCACTCTAGGTAACATATCAGAATAGTTTAGTGCAGCGTTTCTCAATCTTTTTCATGTCGTGACCCCCCTTTTATTATGTCTTCTGGATGGCGACCCCCAAAAGTACTTTTGTTGTTTATGGAGTGTTAAGTATTTTTTTTTTTTTGAAACGTTGAATTATAAAGATATATGCAAAAAAGATAAATACTGGAAATGTAACTATTGCAATGTATTAATTAGTAACAGAAGTGTTATACACTACAATTCCTGTATATATTATGTAATTATTCATTTATTTTAAATATTTTCTACATTCTTTTTTATGTCTTGTAGCATCCTAGTTTCTATTATATTTTTTCGTTCATCTCTGTTATAATTACTGACATGTTCTATACCATTGTACATAATTGTATGTTTATGGTCAACAGAATGAAATAAAAATCTAATCTATGATAAGCGGCTTCGTTTCACTTTGTGTGTTGAAGCCTTCACAAGGCTATTTAATACAGACATACATATACACACCTCGTGACCCCCTTGTACACAACTTGCGACCCCCACGTTTAGAAACCCTGGTTTAGTGGGACTGAGGGAAAGTCCAATTACTGCGATTTATACGCTCAACTTATTTTTCACACTTCCTCCATATTGATAGCAGTGATAAACGAATACAGTTAATGAACTCGAAATTCATAGTTTGTTTTTCTAAAACTCGCATGAACGACGGAAAATCCATGTACCAGGTGTATAAGCTTAAATCCGCTGTTTTGTAGTCAGCAAAACACATGGTGTGTTCATAGAAAGCACAAAGCAAGTTATTCAAATTGCTTTCCCTCGCTAGTTACACATTTTGGCCACTTCTCGGGCAATTTGTGGATACCACGCCAAAAAATATCCTTCTCTTTCGAGGCAAAGCCATTTTCGGACGTCTGCATACGAATCGAACTGCTGCTCAGCGAGGGCGTGGCCCATCGACGCAAACAGATGGTAGTCTGTAGGGGCCAGGTCTGGTGAATAAGCGGGATGGGGTAGCACCTCCCACTTAAGTGTCCCAAGTAGTTTTTGACCACTTTTGACGTGTGCGATGGGGCGTTGTCGTGGAGGAATATCAGCTTGTCATGTCTTTGTTGATACTCCGGCCTTTTTTCACACAGAGCACGGTGCACGTTGATCAGTTGTTGGTGATAGCGGTGGGCATTGACAGTTTGACCCGGTTGCAACAGCTCAAAGTAGACGATACCCTGTTGATCCCACCAAACACACAGCATCGTCTTCCGTCCGAAGCGATTTGGTCTCGAGGAAGATGTTCATGGTTGGCCGGGATCAACCCACAATTTCTGGCATTTCGGATTCGCCAAATATATCCACTTTTCATCGTCCGTCACAATCCGATGCAGGAACGACTTTCTTCTTTGTCTGGCGAGCAACATTTCGCATGTGTGTTGGCATCTCTCCAGCTGCCGGTCGGTCAATTCATGCGGCACCCATTTTCCGATCTTCTGAACCTCTCACATGACACGTAGACGCATGGAAATGGTCCAATTGCTTGGGTAACTCCCAATTGCTCGGCAAGCATTTGTTGCGATTGGGTATCGTCCTCGTCCAACAGCGCCTGCAATTGATGGTCCTCAAACTTCCTGGGCCGATTTTCACGCTTGTCAGTCAGGTCAATATTGCCGTCATTGAACCGAAACCACTCTCGGCACGTTGTTTCCGATAAAGCACTGCCACCATAGGCCTCCACACGCATTCGATGAGATTCGGCAGCCGATTTCTTCAAATGGAAGCAGAAAAGCAGAGCTTCCCGCATATGCTCTTTTTCTGGCACAAAACTAGCCATGCTTACCAACGGAACACTGTGTGTTGTTGTCTGCACTTGCTGATTATGTGCACTGATTTGTGTTGCCAGAGGTCCAACTCATCCACACAATAGGTCTGGCGTGCCCATGGTAGCTTCATACGCTCACGAACGCCATCCATGGGCAAACAGCGGATTTAAACTTATACACCTGGTATTTCCAAAATACTCTTTAGCCGAAGCGGAAAAAATGCCGAATTGCTGGGCGTCTCGAACTAGTGAAGGCCGTATTATAGAGGTTGAATTGCACAATATTATTATAAACTCAAATGCTAGCATTCGATCTATATGAACATCAATTCAACATTTAATCCGATTACACAGTAAAAGGATTCGTAGCTTAACTTCTGTAATTGTTAATTGGTTTTAATAATTGGTACTTACCTGCGTTGATTAATAATCTTTAAATGCTTAGTTTTCTTCTCTCTTCTAACTTCTCGGGAGCTTATACTGCTCCCATGATCACAGAAAAAAAATCTAGATATCTGTTGAAAGGAGAATGAAGGAAATGAAGAAAAAGATTGAGGAAACAAGGAAAAGAAAAAAGAACTATGTGCCTAACTTGTCTTGGACTTCCTGGTATAAAGGTGAAACAGTGGAGCCAGATACGTGATTTTATTGGAGGGGTTAAAACTGAGGGGGCAAAATAACAGAAAGTGGAACATTGCGTCTGCTGGTTACATTACTATAACGTGTGAATCAATGTGTACAGATGTGAAAGAAACTGGTAATGTTTGTTATAAGTTTTTATGAGTATATGGCAATGGGTGGCACAGCGGGAAGGGTGCTATTTATGGACGGGACCTGGACTGATAGAGTATGTCTTCTAAAAAAAGGTGACCACGCTTTAGGTAGACATCCACGGCCTGTGTTAACAGGATTTTTGAAAAAAATCCTTCCCCACCCATTGCTATATACGCATAAAACTTCTAATATTACCAATTTCCTTCACATCTGTACACATTGATTCACACGTTATAGTAATTTAACCAGGAGACGCAGTGTTCAACTTTTAGTTATTTTGCCATGTCAGTTTTAACCCCTCCCTCAATCACGTATCTGGCTCCACTGTTTCACCTTTATACCAAGAAGTCCAAGACAAGTTAAGCAAACAGTTCTTTTTTTTCCCCCCTGTTTCCTCAATTTTTCTTCATTTCCTTCATACTTCTTTCAACAAATATCTAGGTGTTTTTTTCTGTGATCATGGAAGCAGTATACGCTCCCGAAACGTTAGAAGAGAGAAGGAAACAGCATTTGAAGGCTACTTATCAACGCCGGTAAGTACCAATTAGAACTCGGTTGGTCTTCAGCGCATCATGACTTTCTTTAATGGTTTTAATAAAATTGGGATGGCTCTATATGTTTCTGTTATAGAGAATATTTTACTTTTAATTCCTAAGTATACAATATGAATGACAGAAAAACACATAGCAGTGATTGAATTCCTGGAAAAAGAGGGATGTGATGAGATCCACAGAAAACTTCTGGAGGTGTACAGAGATGACACAATCGACATCAGCAATTTCCGAAGGTAGCTGAAGAGGAGGAAGTTACGTGGCTGACAAACAAGATAGGGGGAAACCTACAAGTGCAGCGACAGATATGAACAGACAACGAGTGAATGGCCTCAATTAGAGCTGAATATAATGCGGCTTTCCAGTTGTGTGATGCAGTTCACTGTGGTCATAGTGCTATTGAAACATTAATGAAGAAGCTAAAGGAAGCAATGACAGAAGAGACGTGTCCTTCCATTTGATTTTATTGCATTACACCAAGATAAGTCCCTCCACAACTCAATGGAGACTGCAGTCTATTGCTGAAATGGGATGGAATTGATGCCCTTCAATTCTGATTTGGTTCCTTCCGACTTATACTTGTTTGCCCAGCTTGAAAATGCCACGACGTTTTGATGGCGTAGAAAACATTAAACTGGTTGTGAAGTTGTGGGTGAAACGACAGCCACAGGATTTTTTTTTCAAAATGGATTTCACCAGTGGGTTCAAAGATGGCGGAAGTGTATACAAAATTATGGACAATAACTTTGAATAGGCTTGGACTGTTCACAACACTAAGTATTTTGCCACTATGTTTCATATTTTTATTACTACAAATAAAATGTTTCTGAAGGATGAGGCATTACTTTCATGATCATCCTAGTACCGAAGAGAATATCGGAGTGTTAAATGTTAAATTAGTTTAATTTCTCTTGCTTCCAGTATAACATAAAAATAATACTTCAAATGGAAGAGAAAGATACCAAGTTTTTATAAAGCGCATCACAAGTCCTTAATGTGCCACCTTTTGTTACACGTCACACATCCAACCGGTAGTCATGTTATTCCCACACTTGTGAACATGTCCGGTGCAATGGACGCCACCACCTCAACAATCCTGTGTCTCAAACTCGGTAGGCTCGAAGGTAGTGATGGCACATAAACCCAATCTTTAACATACCACTCCACAGAAAGAAATCGTATGGGGGTGATGCAGGTAGGCCACGGAGCAGAGTCATGTCCGTTCGGGCACTGACGGCCGATCCAGTGATGGAGAAAATTTCATTCAACTATTCTCGTACAAAAGGACGTTCTCTAGTTCATCGTGCAGCAAGGAAAGAGTCAATTCTTGATCCAATCTAGGTACGCATGTTTTGTATCAATATCAATTTCCTCTTGGAAAAATAACGAGCTATAAACTCGTACGACATGCCTCTGCTCCCGTGGCATCCAAGGTCCCTCGTCATCACTTCATGCGATTTCTTTGTGTGGGGGAAGGGTATGTGAAAGGATCGAGTTCATGTACCACCACAACCTCCGAGACACAGGATTGTTGAGGTGGTTGCATCGATTACACCGGATACGTTGACATGAGTAAGGGAATAACAGCACTTCCGGTTGGATGTGTGCCGTGTACCAAAAGATACCCACATTGAGCACTTGTAATGTGTGTTGGAAAAAGTTTGTCTCCCTCTTCAATCTCAGGTATGGTTTATTATTTCATACTGCAAGTAGGAGAAATTATACAATTTAAAATCCCCAATATTCTATCTGGTACATCATGTAACACAAAACATATCTGGAAAACTACAACTATATATTATAACCAACTGGAAAAGAAAATATCGTTCACCACTAATAAATATTATGCAACAACCAAACAGTGCTCTAGTAAATATTGACTCATCTGCAGGAATACTTCTTTCATTTTAAAAAGTCCCTTTAATCGGCAATAATATTAAATAATTTTCAATGTGATAGTTCTTAATGTTTCGGCTGCATGATTCCCCTGAAACGATACTTTAAGGAATATGCTAAATATTAATTTATTAAAACAAGAACATACCACATATACAAAGCTTAAGTAAAGAAAAAGAACTTTGCATAAAACCAAAACACTATACGATGTTAGAAGATTAGTTTGTACCTATGAAAACGATAAGAGCAGGTTACCAAAAAACACTTACAGGTAATTAGTTTCTCCAGTTCTGATGAATCTTGTTCTCCATCTGCACTTAGAATGAGTCCTTTTAACTTGATCACTATGGAGTGATCTGGAAACAAATTCTGTGCTCTCTGACACCAATACCTTGCTCTATTTACATCCACAACGTCACATTCACAAAGCAGTTCACACACTGCAATTTAAAAAAAAAAAAAATAACGTAAGCATATCTAGCTTAAGCAATACGAGAAAAATATCCAGGATTCACGAATATAATACCTGAACATACAATATCAATTTAAAATAAATAAAACGAGAGGAAATATAAAACCTGATTAATTTAAATTCACGCAAACGTTTATTATTCTTAAATCAAAAGGTGATCTCTTATTTCAGTATAGCAACATAATAATTACTGTCTTTTTTCTTCGTGACCACATCTTTTGGAGCATACTTTCCACCTTTTTATTTTTGTGTGAAGATTTTATGCACCAGCCAGTATGTCTGTACACGTTAAGCAGACTTCCTTTCCACCTTCTAATCATACATCTAATAAACCGAAGTAGTACCATTTAAAAAGAAAGTCCACCAGGTTGGGAACACTGACACTTCGATGACGTCACATTTTAACACCTAAGTCACGCTATTGATACAAACGACTCCCAAAAACTAAACTTTACTTTCCTGCAGGGTTATAAATAGACCAGTCTCCAGCGATCATTGACAGAAGAAAAAAAGTAACACTGATTTGGAAATCACTGCTTCATCGCTTACTGCGATAAAGTCTATAATCCGCGACCGATCACTAGGCAATGGGAGTATTTTCCCCAAAGTTCAGTATAAAGTTGAACCATTAAAACTCCAATCACACGCTAGAAATGTGGCTCCACAACTGAACACCTGATCTTTTTAAGATTATAAAAGGATGTTCAAAGGTATGAAAAGCTTAACCCCATCGCCGCTGGAGCGACAATAATATAATACAATTAATTACCATATATCATCACTAATCATTTGAATTGCTTTATTAACTTACGTATATATAGAAAAAAAATCAAAATAGCTAACGCATGCTTACAATTTTCGCTACATTACAGGAGATATACAACTGATCACTTCTAACTAGATTATCTTTTAGTCTTTTGAGACGAGATGGCATTCTAAATTAACTTGCACGAGCTAAATTATATCGCTCGAATAGAATAATAATGTTTTGTTTGAACAAATTATTAATGACAATATCTATTGACCCACTGAAATGTTTCCTCTTTTTGGCCTAGTTGGACACAAAGCTTAGTTAATGGTATTTACAAATATCCTCCTCTGTTTAATTATTCTTATAGCCTATTTGTCTTGTGCCTTACCTTTCAGCACAAGATCCTTCTGGTTACCTTCCAACTCAATAGAATATCTATACTCTTCGAATGCCTTTTCCTTGTGGCCTAAGCCTTCAAGTGCTCTCCCAAGAAGCTTATGAGCCTGAGCAGAGTCTTCAAACTCTGCAAGGTATCTGCATACGTATCTTCGAGCGGACTCATAATCTCCTACTTGAGCATAGAGCCTAGCTATATTATAACACCTACGATTTCTCTGAAAATAAAAATAAAATTAACTTATAATAAAAAATCTACGCCACTTGGAGTGAAGTTCGAAAATATGAGTTTAAATAAATTCATATCAATTAAAACACACATATAACTTGAGAATGGTTAAGATAAGTAAAGGTAATTGCACCAATAACATTACAAAAATTTTAGATGTATGTCACTAGTCCCCCAACCCCATTTGAAAAGAAAAAACGTTGAATCCAAGATGGAGGACGGAACACGTAGTACTTAGGTCTCATTTAAAGTGCACATGGTTATATTCATGCTCCGCAAAATCTGTAGAAATTATGTGGAAAGTATATGAATAGTTCGATACGTACCTAAAACTACATACAATAAGTTGGGAACGGTTAAAACTGCTGTAAAGATAATTGCACCAATGGCCTTAAAAAAAAATGATATGTATTTGATGTCCCTTGCCTATATTCCTATTTAAAATTTTTTCTTTGAATCCAAGATGGCATACTAAATATATAGCATGCTTCGGACCGAAAAATCTCTAGTAACTAGGACATCCTCCACAGTGTTTTTTAATAACTTAAACGTTATGCTATTCAAGATAAGCAAGAAAAGAACAGTCACATCAAAATTAAATAATTAAGCTGTTCTTTTTCGTTGCATGAAAATAAAGAGATTTGCAATACGTTCATCTTTTCGTAACCAGAAAACAGGGTGTTACGAAACAGCAGTCATGTACCGACAGTTTTGAGAGCTCGCTGAACAGTTTGCAGACAAACAAGATAAAATCATCACGTTAAGTAAAATTATACAAGTGGCTCCACACTGGTATCGCCGCCCGTTATATACATGGTTTCCATACTTTTTATGCAATTTAAAACCAAGAACTTTTACAGGTATATTTAACTTTTTTCCACACATATGCCAAGAACATACCTAAAAATATAATTGAAAATGGTTAATCAAAGTTAGTGTTTCTGCTAACTATGGAAATAACGTCACTTCTTGGGCTGCAGTGGCTCAATGGTAGGGCGCTCACCTCCAATGCTAGGGGTCGTCGGTTCGTACCGTGTGCGTTTTGCGGTGGACAAACACCGTGTGAGTGGGTTTTCTCGGGGATCTTCGGTTACCTACCACCAATTCCTCCCATCATCATCCATTCAGCCTGAGCCAAAGTTGCCGGAAGGCCTTAAATGTTGAATTCAAAAACATAACTTCTTTTAAAATGTTTCCCCACTTACCGATTAACCCACACTTCTTTCAGTGTAGTTTAAAAAAAAAAATCACATTGAAACTACATATTTACATTTCCGATACAAAAAGAATCAAATTCAGACAGAGAAAAAGTACAAACTGTCCCATTTACCAGAAAGTAAGAAAAATACTAACAAGTGAAATTGTCCTTTGTAAAACAATACTTGTGATGCATCTCTTTCTCTTCCTTATACTTCAGTAATCTTGTCACATAGTAGCTCTTTTCTCCCATTCCAGTCTTCTTCTTTAGCATAAGATTTCCTCTTGTCTAGTTCTGCTATATACCGCTGTCTAGCACAGTACGAATGATACAACACACTCCTTATCATTGTGAAAGTATCAATATTCTGGTCATGGATACTCTTGTGCACTCTTAACAGGCCAACTAAACACTTCTTTCATTTTTCTACAAGTAGGTCCTTGTTTACACTGTACTCGCAACAATTGCCTGTCCCAATAGCTTTTTTACGCACATTAAAAAGGGCCTTATTTTGCTGTTTATGAGTAACCACTTAGCGTTTCTGCAAATCTTTCAACGAACTTATACTGCCAAAATATTTCATGCATGTAGCCCATTTATTATCTGTCAGAGTTTGAAGCATTCCTCGAAATTGAGGACGATGAAAAAGTAGGATTCAAGATCTCTCATCAACCTGCATTTAATTGGGCTTTTATACATAAGTTCAGTAAATACTGTGCACTAGGATGTACGGCAATAGTTTTTAAACTGAAGCTCTTCCTCGTTCACTCACAGGCTCGTAGGTACAAGGGTTTTCTGTACTGCAAATCATACATAAACCCTAGTAACAACAACGGGGACCGATTTTTGCCCCTGTCTTTCATTTCTTTATCATTCGTGCTTCAAATAAATTCACAGATCAATGATACTATTTGTAAGAGCTTCACAAACTACATTTACAAACAGATTTCACTCTTTCTTCATCATACTTCATAATTCTTTTCTATTCTTGGTGGCAATTCTTGCCCATTCGGTACTCTGACACAAAAATGTTATAGAATTGCTATGAGTTTATAAAAAGAAGAGAAGTGTTCCATTGTTGAATTTGATAACCTGATTACTGACACGTGACCTATTGTTGCGTATGAAGCGAGAGGAGGGGATGAAGTTTGTTCAGGAATCTGTGTTTAGCATTGTTGCCATTAAGTTAACATGTTATTACTTGTAAAAGTTATATTCAGTAGTTTTACGGTTATAAGATGTTAACAACTAGGTAGCAACAAAAGAGGAAGAAATTACGTTCAATAAACTAGATGACTATGTTCTTGTTAATGCATTTTGTAGGAATCAGTATGTACATGGTGGAGTAGCAATTTTTGTTAGAAATGAGTTATCACTGAAGTGTAATAAGCTAAATTTTGAACATCTATGTACTGAGCTTGATTTTCAAGCCACGTGTATTGTTATTAATAACCTCAAGCTAATTATTTTATCTCTATACAGAACCCCAAACGGTAGTGCTGTAGTTTTCCTTGATAGATTTGAGGAATTGTTAATTCTTTTAAATAGACCGAGTTTTAGAAATTATAAGATGGCGACCTAAACTCTGAATTTGATATGACATTAAAAAAGAATACCGTAAATGAATTGAAAAATATTTTAAGACAATTTAACTACAGTATTACAAATACGAAGCCAACAAGAGGTCTAGCTTGCCTTGACAACATATTTATAAATTTTAGTCTACGTCATACTCCTTGTGATGTATCTATTTTTCCATTTTCGGATCATGATTGTTTATGGATTAAATTGGAAAACTTACTATTAAATAACGTGGGTGACTCAGTGGCTTCCGAATATAAAATTGTTGTATCGAGACCAATCACTGAGGAAAAGATATTGTTTTTTAAAAATTCCCTCAGTAATGTGAATTGGCAATGAAGTACTACTTAATTGTGAGGATTCCGATGCACTCTTCGAACGATTTTTGAATGTGTTTCTTTACAATTTTGAAATTTCTTTTGCACAAAGAACTTGTAAAATCAATAATAACCCGTTTAAGAAATGGTACAAAGAAAATAAGTCCAACTGGTATACTCCCGAACTGTGCTCAATGAAGTGTAAAGTTATGCTGTATTTAAACTTATACCGTAGAGATAAAAGTGAAGCGGCTAGATCAGTTTATATGCATGCTAGGAAAACGTATAAGGTAGCTATCAACGAGGCAAAAAAGAAATATAATTCAGCGGAAATTGACTCATCTGATAATAAATGTAAGAAAGCCTGGAATATAATTAATTCTGTAGCTAAAAGTAATGTAAAGGACTTTGTTTACCCCCACCCCGAAGATTTTAATAACTTCTTCGTGAACTCTGTAGAAGAACTACATAATAATATTGTAAAACCTAACTTAACGGCTGACAGTCTAATAGAGAAGAGTATAAACCGTATTGAAGGTAATTTTGAATTTAGAAATATATCTCCTCTAGAAGTTTTGAACATTGTACAAAAATTTAAGCCGGCCAAAAGTGTTGATGTATATGGTTTATCGAGCATTTTAATTAAGAATGTGATTGATTGTATTGCTTTGCCGCTTACCTATTGCATTAACAAATGTTTAACAGAGGGAGTTTTCCCTGATTCTTTGAAAGTAGCACGAGTTGTACCTGTATATAAAAAGGGTCCTGAAAATTGTCCATCAAGCTATCGTCCCATCTCTCTGGTCCCAGTTTTCGCAAAAATTTTTGAAACAGTGATGCATTTGCAGGTATATGATTATCTAGTTCAGCAAAATGTATTTAGTGCTTCACAGTTTGGCTTTATTAAAGGTAGGTCAACTGTTGGTGCTATAGATTTATTAATCAAGAAAATTCTCAAAGCTTTTGAAAATAAAGAATTTGTTCAGGCCACATTTTGCGATTTAAGTAAAGCCTTCGATTGTGTTGAGCACACAATTCTTCTACATAAGTTGGCGTACTACGGGATCCGCGGGATTAGCTATAGGCTATTTGAGTCCTACTTAGATAACCGTAAGCAAAGTGTTTCTGTAAATAAAACTAAATCTGGCACTGCAACAGTTAAGTATGGAGTACCGCAAGGCTCAGTCCTTGGACTCCTTTTATTTGTCGTAATGATTAATGATTTACCTTCCTTCTTATCTGCTCAGTCAATCTTGTATGCTGATGATACGACTTTCCTGACTACTTGTGCTGATCTAAGTTCACTTCAATCCATAACTGAAAATACATGGGCAGAAACTGCGATTTGGTTCAAGGCTAATGGACTTGCACTTAACGAAAATAAAACTCAACGTATGACTTTTAGTCTCAAAGATGTATCTCTTGAAAATAGCTCAACCTCTGTAAAGTTTTTGGGTGTAATTCTTAACAATAAGCTATCATGGCAAAAACATATTGATTATCTCTGTAGTAGGCTGTCAAGGGTAACGTATCTGTTAAGACAATTGAAAAATCATGTTCCTCAGGAATATGTCAGATCTGCTTACTTTGCTTTCTTTCAGAGTATAATTAAGTATGGTATCTTATTTTGGGGAAACAGTTGTCATGCAAACAATATCCTTCTAATACAGAAAAAGGTAATCAGAATTATCGCAGACTCACACAGGTTAGCCCACTGTAGACCCCTGTTTATCAATCTAAAGATTATGACAGTGGTTAACCTATACATCTATACAGTACTCCAACAGGTACAAAGTAATCTACTAAACGTACAGCTCAGAAAAGATATACATTCGTACAACACTAGGAACAATAAACATATCAATGTACCATTTCAAAGACTGTCCAAATCTTTAAATAGCTATGAGATATTAGGAATAAAAATGTATAATAAGCTACCTCCAACAGTAAGAAACGAACATCTGAATAGATTTAAGAGAAAATTGTCCAATTGGTTAGTTGCAACACCCTTTTACTCATTAGAGGAATTTTTTGACTGTTCCATAGAAATATAACATATTCTCCTTTTTAATTATACATATTGTTTGTAAAATTATATAACCATACTATAAATATATACATATAAGCAATTAGGCTATTATATACCTATAACTGTTAAATCTATAAGTATTTGTTGCTGCTGTTGTATTATCAATTTTGTTATATTTTTAACTAGAATGGCTATTGTAATTGTCATAAATTGTTATCTGTATCTTATGCTACAAACTTGACGTTGTCCATTGCTGTGAATAGCTTAACGACAATAAAATTTATTATTATTATTAATGGTAAACAGATTCCTGAACAAACTTCATCCCATCCCCTCGCTCTCTGCGCAACAATACGTCACGTGTCAAACTCAGCAATGGGACACTGTCTTTCTTTTTATAAACTCATAGCAATTCTATAGAATTTATGTACCATGGGGTACCAAGGGGAACAAAAATTACCACAGGAATAGAAAATAAAGAGAAAGTATGACATCTGTTCCATCTAATAGCATAAGTATAATTGACATGTGAATTTATTTGAAGCACGAATGAAAGGAAATAGAAATACAATGGCAAAATTTGCTTTTTAAAAACTGTTGATCAAAAGTAAATCGAAAGATAAAATTTTAACCGTAATTTTTATGTTCTTAGTTAAAATTGTGTGAAATAGTGTAAATAATACATTTTTTTTTACTAAACGTATCAGTAGCTTTAATAATCAAATGGTGATTCTGTTCAAGGGCTTACCCCCTTGGTACCCAATGTGACTACACGAAAGCTGGTGCTACTAGGTTTAACATTCAAGTCTTGCAAATGGCCAGCACGATTTGTGGTGGGCGAAGGATTCGAAACAAGCACATCACGGAAGTACAGCTGTAACCAGTAGCCAAAAATTGGAGGGTAAGCAACAATTTCATTTCTGATAGTATTACCTCACGGAAGTTGGTAATTTGGTATCGCACATTCCACTTATTTTTCCGCTTTCTTTTAGCAAGACATCGAAATCTTTCCGGTTCATCCACGCAAAATTTCTGAAATGTGGTTTGTTGTCTGCCAAAAATACATTAAAAATCACTTTGTGCCCTATTTGCATTAAAGAATAATTCTCTCTCCCACCACCGGCCACATTTTCTACTACGACCAGTAGTACAGACAAACCGAATTAGAACCAATTAAGGAAAAAAATAATGATTTTCTTTCGTAGAACTGTTGCAAAGGCATTTCTTCCTTAATAACATTCGAAATCCGGACCGATCCGACTTGTGTTAAGTGAAAAAATTGCGGATCGAGGGGTATCTATGGCCACTTTTCACAATTATCTCGCAAACTGTTGTCTTAGGTTAAAAAAAAAACTTATTAAAGACAAACTTTTCTTAAATAATTCGTACTAAAAAAGTAAAAAAATAATTTTATTTATGCATAACTAAAAAGAAAAGTATAGGGCGCATCAATTCAAAAAAAATTAGTGACTTTATACGAAAGCGCGACCATGCTTTACTTTTTAATCATGCATAAACAAAATTATTTATTACTTATTAATACGAGTTGTTTAATCGTGACGGGCCGAAGTCCAAAGTTACTAAACTGGCCCATATAAAAATAAAGTTTACCAAAGTTTTTACGAGTTGTTTAAAAAAAAGTGTCTTTAAAATGTTATGTTCTTATTTATTTCGGTGTACGGATACATTTTCTCAAGTTAAATGTTTTGTGACCCAAATCCTAGTGTTCTGCAACAAGTGAAACCCACGTTAGATGCAGGCTCGTATTTATTTCAATATGATGCTTTTAAAATATATAGAAATGTATGGAAGTAATAATGGAATATTGTATTATCACCCGACTTACGTCGCTGTGAAAATTTCATCATTCTATAACGTCGAGAAATGAGTTAAATTAACGTTTCACGATTTTGGGACACCACGAACCACTGTGAACTACAGAAAATAATGTAAAAATTCAAAGGACCCAGTCAAAAGAACTGAAAATTTGCCATCAGACTGCCAGTTTAGTTTTGCTTCCGATCCTTTTATTGCAAACTTAATCAATATTGCGGGAAAAATATAATATTACGGTTGAATTATGTTTCGCCAGATATGCCTAATTTCTACTGTAGGTAGTTAATTATCACTTGTACGTTTTATAAAGAATGAATGAAATATATAGTAGAAAAGCTGATTAGCGTTGCTTGGATCTCACTCCGACCCAGTGACGGATCCTGAGAGGGAGGAGGGAGCCCCCACTCACGGGCAAAAATGCTTTATTTTTATAGCATTACTATAACAATTTATCTCAGAAAAAACTCCCGCCACCGGCCAGCGCCATATTGGACGGAGGTTCATTTTTTAAATGGCAAAAGGCATACCTGATATTACATTTGACCTACCTGTTTGGTGTCGGAGTAATCTTCTCTGAAACTTTACAGCACGTGTTCATTTATCTAGCAACGCCTTAACTCCAACACTGTCACTTAGGTCAAATCTAAAACACACGGTAATGGTTTTCTGGGAACAATCTCAAATTGATTGATATGTCACACGACTCAACTATATCCTATATGGAGGCCATGTAGATTCTGTCGCCCAAAATGTAGCCCCTCCCCACCATACCACATTTGTATACTGCGATGCTTCGCTTCGTTATCGGTTTGTGAGAAACAAGGCTGTACTAAAATCTATTCATATATCATTGAATGGAGTTTGTCTGGTGATCTTGTGATGATTGTGTAGCTTCAGAATACATTTTCAGTTAATTTCTTTGTGCTTGTGCCAACATGTATTGTTGGGTTCCTTGAATGGTAACTACCTGATTGAAACGATCTTTTAACAATGTTTCTGCCTCCACATATTCCTCCTGTGTTGCACAAGTAAAATTAATAAATTGTCTGCTGCCCATTCACTCAGCTGGAGAGGGGTCAAGATTTGTATTTCATATGGGCAATGCAAGCTAGTATTAGCTACCAGTCTCTTAACTGCCCCGCCAATTCGATCACAAGACTCTTTTCCGTGTGCTGTGACTGAAAAACGCACCTCAGCATCAATGTTGAAATCTTGCTTATGAAAGCACATATTAATGATTTTTTTCTTATGTTATTATTCGCCCATCAGATTTTTTCTTTTCTTCAAATATTGAAGTGAAGAAGTCAATGAGTTTTTCTTAGTGTAAACAGCGGCCCAGTTGTGTTCTGGACATTCAAAAATTACGACGTAACTCAAATGATCAATTTTATCCTACCTTGTAAAATATCACAAAATATATGTCTAAATATCCCAGATGTGACACACTGAGATCCCTTGATAGCAAAGCTATAGAGAAAGGGACCTTATAATTCCTCTGTCTGTCCGTGTATACTAATTAAATCTCAGGAACTACAAGGTGTAGAGAGGTGATGAGGTTTTGTTTGAAAGGTATTGGCTAAACTAGCTCAGAGCTGCCGAAACAGTCTTAATTGGTGCAGTAGTTCAGTAATGTCAACCCATTAAAAAAAAAAAAAAGTTAAAATGTCTTCCAGTCAGTCAGACCTAGCTGGGCCAAACTTGGCATAAACATTAATAACAAATAACCAATGGCGTGACAGACCGATAGGTCCTGAGGCCCCCACGCCATCTGTCCGTGGTTGGTGGAACTGGGTCCACCTGAGTGACGGTTGTGTGGTCAGCTTTTCGCGCCACCTGGCCACGAATAGGCGTATCAGAGCTTTCTAGACCGAGTGTGGCCGTCACGTCTTTTATTCACGTGACTCCCCAGGGTTAATCCACTTTAAGTGATCCAACACTGCTTGATCGACTTTTTTTATATATATATATTTTTCTGGTGCAGTTACCTTAACATGTCGGTAGTTCAAATTTAAATTATTTAAATTTTATTACTTTTGGTTTTCACGTGGCAGCCATTTTTGTATTAGAATGCACGCTGATTTTTGCATTTGTAAGGGTTTGCGTTAACTTATAGTACTCAGAATTGGTTAACCCTAGGTTGGTGAAACAAAATCAATTTTATTCAGAAAGAAACAACCTAAATATTATGTCTAGTGCATTTAATGACATTTGTATTCTAAAAGGTCCAAAGCCCCTTAAAACATTTGACATCGAAAGTGGCAAATTTTTAGTTTTGAAAGGCTTATCACCCCAAGAAGGAATGTAATCTCAGGCTTAATATTTTTTAGCGTTTGTAGCTACCGAATATATATATATATATCAACCCTGAGATTTGCTCCCTTTTCAAATTACTGTTTTTGAAAAATTAAAAATTTTGAAAAAATTCAAATTTCGACGCGTTGTATCTTTGTTGGAACAAAGTTTAAAAATCTGAATTTTTTACAGATAAACCCTCTACTGTACTGTGTATAAATTTCATCTTTGAGATTTATCTACAAGTCAAGTTACAGGACCTTCAAAATCACACAAGATATGTAGTCATCGTATCAATAATAAATTACAATTTGATCTAAACTAATATTTATTATTATATTTAAACTTACCTTTTTTTTTTTAACATGTGAAGTAGCTCACATACTTTACATGGTAAAGGAACTTCAGTAAGTTGAAATTTTGGATAATTAGAGTATTATGCATGATCCCGTCACGTTCGAATTAAAGAAATTCCACTGTATTTATCCTGAGGTTTACTTATTCACTTTATTATAACAAAGATTGTATGATAGATACAAGATTGTCAAAAATACTTGGTTTATATTCATTAAGAAGTTTTGATATTCTTCGATTAATTTTGGAGTAATGTATGTCCTTCCAGTAGATGCTGTAAGTTCTAAGGCACTTAGTTTTCTTAGAGCATTATTCATGGGCACCCAGGCCTGTCTTTCACATTTTTCTTAAAAGCAGTACTTGGTCCTGCGGGATGATAAAATGTTACAAGCACATCTTTATTTTCGTCAATGATGTCATTCATCTCTGCCAGCCACCACTGACCATCATATACACATGCAACAGAATCTCTTGTTTGAAGCGTATGTTGTAGAGCTTTTGTAGTGGAATGAATTTTATATTCTGTACATCGTGAAGTAATAAAGCACTTAAAGTTACTCTCTGAGAGAGGGACAAAACAATGAAACTTCCTTGTACCACTAATTGTTACAGAGTTTTCAAATTTATGAAGGAGCTTACTGTTGTGGTGCTCAATATCTTCATCTTTTATATATGTGAAGCTGATTCCCTTAAAATGTTCTTGACAAAATTCAGGGATCAGTTTCAGACAAGTCTCTACAAAGCAAGGTTTGTTGAAGTCTGTTTATCATTTATGTTTGTAAACCAAGTCTGAGCATGCACACATTTTGTTGACTAAGTCTATTACATGACAATGTAATTGTAACTGAAGTGAATTTAATGTAAATTAACAAATTCATATATTAATAAATTAATTACGTTAATTATAAGTACATGCTAAAAATGTTATTTTTAAGGTCATGTAACTTGACTTGTAGATAAATCTCAAAGAAGAAATTGATACAGCAGTATAACACACAGTAGAGGGTTTATCTGTAAAAATTTCAGATTTTTAAACTTTGTCTCAACAAAAATACAACGCGTCGAAATTTGGATTTTTTCAAAAACTGTAATTTGAAAAGGGAGCAAATCTCCGAGTTGAAATTTTTTTTCTAGTAAAGCACATTTCGGTAACTACAAACCCTAAAAAAAATTAAACCTGAGATTACATTCCTTCTTGGGGTGATAAGCCTTTCAATACTGAAAATTTGCCACTTTCGATGGCAAATGTTTAGGGTTTTGAACTACCAACATGTTAAGGTAACTTCACAAGATTTTTTTTTAAATGGTCGAGCAACCATTTTTTTTTCTGGATCACTTGAAATGGATTGACCCCAAGTTTGCCTCACGACGCTGGGTGGACGCCGAAAAATGGGACTCCATCCGAGAATTGAACCCGGGACCATGCGGACGTTATTCAACACAATAGAACAACACTGAGGGGGATGATCTACGTCCCCAAGCACCACATTTTCCAATGTTACTAACATATTTGCTATAAAATTTGTTTTTAAATTTCTTATATCACGCGGCATAAACATTGACACAATAGCAACATTTTGTGGGTGTTCAAGTACCCAAAATCCCGGTTGTCAGTGTTACCAACCGGTACCCAAAAAATATCTCATGAACCACAAGGTGTAAGAGACGTTACTGATGTGTCGTTGGAAAGGTCTTGGCCAGACAAGCTCTAAGCCGTCGTAAGTTATGACTAGTGCAGCAGTTCAGTGTTACCAATCCATTTAAAATAAACAATTGCTGAAATTGATTTCTTTCAGTTAGACCTAGCAGTGGCAAACTTGGCATAAACATTATTCAACGCAATAGTAAAATCCTGAAAGGGGTTCAAAGTCCCCCAGCACTTCACTTGCCAGTCTATTTTCTATAACATCAATATATTTTAAAAAAATACGATGTTAAAGTCGACGTAATTGCCGCGCGGTTTTCTAGCAACCAGATCGACTGGCTTTACACACACGGAGCAGCATACGAGTTTAGTATGGACGAAAAAGAGAAAACTGTTTTCTTAACATGTTTATACCTTATAATATGACTATATGCTTTGCGTTTAACTGCAGTATGCATTATGTCAAACTTGTAAATTCTTCAGATTTCCTAAGAAAAGAAAACATCACTGTTTTGGACGAAGATGTGCAGTATTTAAAATCCATTTTATTTTAGATTTGGTAATTCTATTTTGTTTCAGAAACACTCTCTTTGTTAATATTTAAAGTTTCTAGTAACAACATTAAATGGCTTTGTGTATATTTATATTTTAATCTGTTAATTGCTTCAAGGGGGCCTGGAACAATTGTTTGTTGTTTTCAGTCTCTTTAGGATCAACTGAACGGCATAGTAGCATTTATAGTTCGGATAAATTTTAGATGTAATGTCTAATTAATGTTTCACTAAGGCATTTTCAATAATTGTTTATATCTTTTTTACAACAGATACTTAATCGATATTCATGCTAGTGGTAGGTACTTGACCCATTTAGAACATGAATGATGTAATTTTTCATCTGTCGAATTAAATAACGGAGATAAAGATTGTAATGGATAATCCTTAAAATTCTAATGGAACTGCAAATATCAGGCAAAAGCTAAGGGGGGTGCATAACTACAAGTACTTTGTATATAATCTAGAAAGTAACTACGAGGACAGATTCCATGTATTGAAATAAACTATACTGAATTCTAAGACTTAGGGTCTATGTAAGTGTTAGTTACGATATATTTTAATATATGTGCCACAATATTAGCATTTGCAATGGCTAATACTTCAAACTTCTCTGAAACTCGATGCCGATAATTATGTTACCCAGAGGCGGCCCTAGCCTTTGCGGCGCCCTGGGCAATGACTCTTCACGGGTCCCACGAAATCACAATCACTAAAATCCCGATATATATTTTGGAGTGTTGAGAGACAAAGGGTAGGGTATATCATAAATGTAATTCACAAAATTCAGAAATAATAAAAGGTAAGAAATCAGCCCTGTAATCGAACGAACATTTAATTCAACATAGAAACAAGTACACCATTTGCAAAAGTGAAATGATTGTCCTTATATAAAAATTACATCATAGTAACTTCTACAAGGATAGTTATGTACATATTTCAAACAAGTGTTAAGACAGGAAACGACAGAAAAAAAATAGTAATAAAGAACTATTTATGAAACGATCATTTACAAGGACAAATCACACCATAAATTGGACAAATAAAATTCCTTCTCACTTGGTGATCAAAATATGTAATAAGAAAAGATGTACAACATCCGGCAGGTGTCCACAACTAAAATAATTTACATTCCTTCCCAGGACTATTTGACCCAAAGACCAATAGCAAATCCGGTTCCCCTGCCACTTTACCTTAACTTCGGAATTACCTTCCTATCATCTGTGAAGCCAAGGATTTAAGATTCACAGAAAGAACCATATTATAAACCCCCATCAACTCCTAGACTAGAGACCATTTCATAGAGGGTCACACAAATCAATAAAACCAGACAGAACTGAGTTTCATGAAGCCAGTCTTGGTTTTACATCGACCCGGTTACATCAACAAGAACAGTTAGTTTATCTATAACTAGTTTGTGCAAAGTGAACTTAGTATTTTTACTTAGTGTGAATAACAGCTCTAAAATCTGAACAGTGTTAGATTCTCAATGAACTATACCATCTTTAAGAACTTTAGTATAACTACGGACAATCACAAGAGAAGATGATGTGAGACTTAAGAACAGTATTAAGGAACATATCCTAGCTACTTGAAATTGTGAAGACAGACTTTTAAAGTGTATCTGATAAGGTATGTGGAAATAAGGGCTTGATTACAGTGTCAAAAAATAACGTATTGCTCAAACACTCAATTCTGCTCGACTAATGGATAGGATAATTGTTAAGAACAAAGTCAGTTTTATAATAAAACTAAGAAAAGTCCGTTTCTCGTTTTAACGTCTTAAAGTCGCATGTCCTTCCAATCATTTTGTAGTTAAGTATTTAGATTTTGTAGGAGTCGTTTCCTCATGGAAGAGAAGTAACTCCAAGTGTATTTAAATGTGTACTCATAGTGCTATTCAGTTGTAGTCCATTTAATGACGAATTCCTTTCTACGCGCTACGTCTCCCATTAACATTAAATTACGGCAACTTATAAAGAAACTAGTCCGTGATTTACATAAAGAAAGCGAAGGATGAACAATGCAATTGTGCATATATACATAAAAATGTGTTTGTGTATGCGTGTGCAAAAAAATAAAATACTTTTTTTACGCAAAGCCTGACTTCGGGTGAATGTGACCCGAAGAATTCTTATATCGGGAATTGAGGTATTGACTTACAAGATATAAAATCGATGTAATGAAATATCGTATAATTAGAAATCTGAAAATTACCTCTAACTAAATAAACAAGTACGGCAAGTATGTTTACAGAAGTTAAAGGCTAATCTACGACTTTTCTTGTTGCTAAAATCTTCAGTCAAAGCGCTATAATCTAGCGATTTGACAGTTTTCACCCCCGTTATAGTGATGCAACACCGTTTTCTATATATAGAAGAGCAGAAGCAGACGTCCGATCTTGAGTCATGGTGTTCCTGAAATAGGTCTTGATGATCTTAGGCTTAGAAAAGCTACTCTCGACAGACGCTCGGGAACCATGGCTATTATTCTCAGTGCAATATAATTGTTCGGGTAATTTCACACAGCCCGGTCTTTTAATATGCATATATTTCGACACACAAAAAATATAATCGGAGGGCTCCAAAAACGTGGCTTCTACTGAATAAACTATGATCAACAAATTTCAATTTGAAAATAAACAAACCCTGAGATTAGTCATTTATTTGTAGATGATAAAGAACTGCAGTATTTTACGTGACACCAGGCACTCAGGTAGGCAAAACTACAAATTAATTGTCGGCACCGTGGAGCCTCTCTGGGCGGTTGCCCAGTTCGCCCGTACCTAAAGCCGCCACTGATGTTACCGAAAGAAAACTATGTTTGATTTGAAATTACTTTTCTATTCTCGAATTAGGAAGACCTGTATCAGGAATGGACAACAACTTTCTTTACGAGAACCATTATATGATGATGACGGGTCACATACTTTTAGACAGAACTTGAATAAAAATAAACTCTGCAGTCTTTCAAAGCAATAAATGTATTTATATGCTTTTTTTAAAATCATTTTACTATTGGAATAATAATATATCCGTAGAATACTTGATTGTGATCCCAGCGGCCAACTATCCTGAGGTTTTCTCCAGGGTTTGTCCTCAGCCACACCAGACAATTGTCGGGATGGTACCTTCAACTTAGGTCCTGGCCAACACCTTCCGGTATTCTTTTACTATGAGTCTTAGATGCTTGAAGGCCATAAAAATATTTACATTCAAATATTTGATTGTAATTATAAGCTTTTAAAGCAAATCTGATTACATACCAGGTGTATGCATAAGTTTTTGCCGTTTTTTGGGTAAAGAAAACAAATAATTTTCAAGGGAAATTAATTTTGTTTTATTCAAAATATTGGCCATCGGATCTTTAAGGTAATTGATGCATACCATGCCAGAAAAACTACTTGTCTTTTGCGGCAAACCATTCGTCGAGCCATTTTTCAACGACTTCGAAATTGCTCAAGTGCTGTTCTGCGAGCGCGTGCCCCATTGATGCGGGGAGTTGATAGTCAGATGGCGCCAGGTCTGGGGAGTACGGCAGGTGCGGAAGGATGCCCATCCAAGCGATTTCAAGGTGTCTTTCACTGGTTTTGCTGTGTGAGCGATCATTTGTTGGCGATAGCGTTGTGCATTAACGGTTTCGCAGGGCATCAAGAGTTCATAATACACAATACCGCTCTGGTCCCACCAGACACAAAGCATGGTCTTCTTGCCGAAGCGATTTGGCCTTGGTGTTGAAGGACCGGCTTCGCCAGGTGAAAGCCACGATTTTTTCCGCTTCGGGTTTTCAAAATAAATCCATCTTTCGTCACCCGTCACAATTCGATACAAAAATGATTTTCTTTTGTGGTGTTGAAGCAGCATTTCACAAGTGACTTTGCGATTTTCCATTTGACGTTCATTCAAATCGTGTGGGACCCATTTACCCAGTTTATTGATCTTCACCATTGCTCGTAAACGTCTGCTGATTGTTTCTTGTAACACATTTAATGCTTTTGCCAATTACTGTTGAGTTTGAGTTGGGTCATCCTCCAATAAAACCTGCAATTGCTCGTTTTCGCACTTTTGTGGTCTACCAGAGCGCGCACTGTCTTTCACATTGAAATCACCACTTTTAAATTGTCGAAATCATGTCTCACGTTCTAATCGATGGAGCGTGTTCACCATATCTTTCTACCAGCACACGATGACTTTCAACAGCCTTTTTCTTTTGATTAAGTAAGAAAAGCAATGCGTGCCGCAAATGTTCTTTTTTCAGGCACAAACTTCGACATGATCACTGAACGATAAAACAAAGACGCTAGTTTGTGGCGGACTCAACTTGTGTGTGTTTGTAGTTTAACGTCAGACGAACAAAATGACATAAGTGTCAAATGAATACGCTGCGTACTTTTCGCTGGCGCCATCTCTTAGGTAAACCGACAATTACTTATGCATACACCTGGTATATTACAATTTACTGTAGTCTTTATCTTGTCGCGGACATCACAAATTACATGACGGGCCGCGAGTAGCCCACGGCCTTTCTGTTGGGCATGCCTGATCTAAATTATGGCTTGTTTGAAAACACTGTTCTAGAACATTGCATGGACGTAACAGAAGGTATCGGCTAATTTACTGGGTTTTACTGAAATTTCTATTCTATTCTTTAAATTTTAAAAAACCATGTCGTCTATACATGAAATAATTTTTTGGGTTTTAGTAGGTTCCATGGGTTTTCGGAATGGGTGGGGTGTAAGTGTCTGGGCATGAAATGTACATAATTATGCCTACAACTGTATTAATTCTGCCCAAAACTCTGGATCTGAAGGGGGTTGAACCCCTCGACTCACTCCTAAATACAGATGCTTATCAGAATAATGGAAACACCTGAACGAAAGTGCAACTTACCAGATTAATATGGTGTCGGGCCACCTTTCGCCTTCAGAACAGCCTTGATGCGACGTGGGATGGAGGCATAGAGGTCGTGAATGGTAGCAAGTGGAATATTACACCATTCCTCGTGCAGGGCATCGGCCAGTTCCGTGAGAGAGGATGGAGGTGGAAATCGTCACCGGAGTCGTGTTTCCAAGATGGACCACAGATGTTCAATTATGTTGAGATCTGTTGATTGGGCGGGCCAGGGGAGGTGTTGAACTTCATCCCGATGTTCCTCAAACCACGCTGCAACAACTCCAGCTGTGTGAATGGGTGCATTATCATCCTGGAATATGGCGTCATTGTCCTGGAACAACATCCGGACCATAGGATGCAAGTGGTCTCCTAAAATTGCGACATAATCGTTGGCAGTGATGCGTCCGCGAAGTGTGACCACAGGACCCAATGAAAACCATGATATTGCGGCCCACAGCATCACCGTGCCCGTGCCGCCGCCATGTTTCACAGTTGGGCGGAGACACTGCAGATCATACGCTTCTTTGAGCGTTCTCCACACATAAACACGGCCCGTGGTTTGGAATATGGTGAATGGTGACTCATCCGACCATACCACACGTTTTCAGTCGTCAACGGTCCAAGTTGCATGGTCGCGGCACCATTTGCGGCGTGCTAAAGCGTTCTGGTCCCTGATGAGAGGTTTGGCCCGTGCAACACGACCCCGTAAGTTCATGTCATGTAATTCGCGGCGGACTGTGATTGTCGAAACAGGTTGGGGGAGGTGCTGATTGAGTTCCTCCGTCACTTGCGCCGCAGTGGCACGACGGTTCCGCGTGACAATGCGCTTTAATACCCGGCGTGCCCTGTCACTGATGCTTTTCTTCCGCCCACTGTTCCGCTTCCCCGATGTGGTTTTCCCGTGTGTTGTGTAGGCCGTCATCACCTTCGACACTGTCCCTGGCGACACACCTAACACACTAGCCACTGCCGTCACACTCACTCCACATAACCGCGCACCAACAATTTGCCCTCTTTGAAACTCTGAGAGGTCTCCCATTTTACACTACCTCCGTCTGCTGCAGCCACTGCACACTCCTGTTCCACGACGCCTGACGTAGTATGGAGACCGACCTAACACACCACCACCAGCAGTCCGGCGCTGCGGTCGCCACGACACCACTGCCAACCCATACATCTGACGTGTTGCCAACTACAGGTGTTTCCATCATTCTGATAAGCATCTGTATGTCTTTGTATGTTTCATTCAATTATTTCATCGCAAATTCGGACATGGTGATTTATCTTTTACTCCATTTACTGAAAATAATGCTTCACTATAAAGTGACTTTGACAATATTACTTTCATCTTTGCAAAAAATTTACAAACGCGTCATATGATAACGCCAATGCAACAGATGGGTTGCCATTTTAAATAAGACATTTCTTCTAATATTTCATTAGATCTGTAAATATTTTATACTTTTATTATCAACTGAACTTTGAAGTAAGTAAATAATAATTATCAGTTAAGACGTTTCTAATTACAGAGGACAAGCCTACTTTCGAAACCTCTCAAAATCCTATAGAAATCAAATGGCAGGTTTCCTCGGCAACCGTTTGTTTAAAGCCAATATGGAGTCCCTCACAATTCTCAGTAGCAGTCGACTTCAACAGCGTATTGAATGCATTACGTTAGACAGCAGCTGCCAGTTTCAACCTGTTTTATAAAAATTATTGTTTGGAAGCCTAAAATGCTATCGGGAGACCAGAGGTATTGCGATTATTAGTAGAATTGCAGCTCTTGCTTGTTATAAGCCTTATTATAAATTAATATCTTCAACAGAGCGTTGTTTAAAGAGAAAAAACTTTTGTTGGAAATCATATTAGGTATGGACCAATTCCACACTTAAACTCTGTACATCATTTAGCATTGATATAAACTGTTTCCTAAAACTTTGATTTTTTTTTTTTTGAAATTCGAAAAAAATGAAATCTTCAAACAAACCCCTACTGTATTGCATATCATAAGGGGGGGGGGGGCAAGTGCTGTAAAATGACACCTCTTCCATCTTTATAGTTTAATTAGGGGAACTGCTATGACAATTTGAAAACATATCGGTGACGCGTTTTGGGGAAATTTTAGAAACTTTACATACCTGTATTTTGAAAACGGTTTGATATATTTTCATAAAATTTTGCATTTCTCTTGCATGAGGACTATTCCTGAACCAAATTTCATCAAAATCTGAAATGGTGAGGTCAGATTTTTATTAAAAGTGTGCTGATTTGAGGTGCTAGAAGGACCCATGTGTCCTTGAACTCATATCCCTTAACTTCACATTTCGTATCCGAAATAATGAAAGTAACATCATCTGAACGCCACATAACGAAAGTAGCTACAGAGAATAATCAGAAAGACCTGCAAAATCAATTCGCATCCTTGTCCAAACCATATTAAGGTACTTTTCTACTCCTTTGAGTACATATTCTTAACTATTCCCGAAATAACGCAACAGACGAAACAAGATAAAAACAATCACTAGAAATACGCACCCTTGCATACACGATGTTAAGCAACAACTAATATATTGATATAGCATGTAATTACGTGACCAGGTATCTATATGAGTAAGTCGAACATTAACCACAAACTTTCTTCACATGTAAAGTATCTAGTGCTAATGGCGGATAAACTTGATTGAGCCACCTGTATACGGTGGCAGCGCCAGATTCCGACCACTTAAGCACAATTCTGAGTTTGATATGTAAATATGCATGAAGGAAAGTGACGTATTAACGCTACATACAAAAAGCACAATTTTAACTTCTCAAAAGCAATAAATCTTACCAGAGCAAAAATCACGTTTCCGGCTAGGCTTTATTTGTACCAGAAATTGGTGTGTCACTTCCAGTATTCAGTCTCAGTTGTCAGCCTTGCTCTAAATATACAACAACAACAAAAAAGCAGAAACTGCCTATGTACGCAACGGATGTGGAATGTGCGTGTTCACCCCTTAACCACTGGGGAATCGTTCCATGACAAATCATGCAATCTTAGAAAATCTTTATTTTTCGTATGTAGGTTCCTATATATTTGAAGATATCAGAACCACTTTTGAACAAAAAATGATACGCCCTTATTCCTCCCGGAGCGACCATGTTTCCAACATAGCGGATTGCATTTATTCTTTTACTAGACATTCCGTACACACGTACGGAAACCTCAATATCTCAAAAATCAGAAGAGCTTTAGAGTTGAAACAAAAACCGTTCTGTTGCTCCTCAAGTCCACCTAGGAGTAAGTGTATCATGGCCTTAAATCACACCGCTCTTTCTCTACGGGAGTGTAAACATAGCCCTTTGCGAAAAATGCCAGATTTTGGGCTTAAATATTTCAGATGGGTCCAAAAAAAAGCATTGTATGTGCCAAACTCACAGCAAAAATTACAATTTTATTTCCACGTGGTTTAGGTTGTGCAAGCGGATTTTCTTCGCCATACCATGCAAATGTGGTATCTTCACAAAAGTTTTTGCGAAGAAGTTGAATACAAGCCTGCAATTTTGAGAAGTATCTTTAGAATTACCAACAGGATTTATGCAAGTCATTGCAGGGAGGAACTTATTGTTGGATTGGTTAATTGGATGCATAAGAAGGATAAAAATCTTGGGTGGACACTCCTCACCAGCCACACTTTTTCAGGAACGACGTCATTCAAAATGGCTACCTGATATGGCTTAAAGTATCCAAATGGAACGTCCTAGAGACCTAAAAATGAAGTAAATCTACCAGAATTGTATGTATCCTAGTCATGTGAACCAAGATGACTAATTTTGAAGGTACATTAGAATCCAAAATCGGTGCCATTTTGGAATGGTATGCAGAATGACACTCCTTGCGTTTCGAGTATGAGAAGACTATAGTAACAACATTGATGACTAAAGAGTATGTTTCACATGTCGATAAATTCAATAAACATAGCATAAGAATAGAATTTGCTCCCTGCCGAAGTGTTACTTCCCAATTAGATATAAGTGAACGTAAATGACAGTAATGTTTTTCAGCAATCATATTTTTTCAAAAAGAAGATACATTTCTATTATTCACTCATCATAGGGATTTCTGCAGTCTATTTTTTCCTCTACACTTCGACATTTGCAGTACATATAACACGAAATTTCAGATTTCACACACAGACGTGGCGCACTTTAAACATATACATGCACCAGCAAAGTCATTTGGAAATGGAACAATGTATTTGGATGGCATAAGAACACCATCAATTACTTCAAAACCATATTTTTCCGGATCAAGGTTTCCATGTCTTTCCTCTGTACAGTGAATTTGCAAATATGTATGAAAGAAAGCTCGAAGAATAAGTCCCTTAGCACAGGTACTTGTCGGAGACAAGTCTTCAACACAAACATTTTTACCATGAATGTATTTCCAGTCTACTAGTCTAATATCTTACAAGATGTTCCTTTCTTCAGTAACTGCATGATATTCTTCAGCTGATTTCATGATAGTGTCCAATTGTACCATATACGCTGTTGTACCTAAACCTTTCAAAAACTTGACTGGGTTGCAGTTCATAGTAGCTTTTTTCGTGCCAAACTTACTAGTGTGGCGGACTTCATCCGAGATAGTACCTTGAAATAGACTTAGTCCACGGTCCTCCGGTGGAAGCCTAGCTCAGAGGAGGCTACATTTGAGGTCAACACCTCATTATACGGCAATTTCGTTGGTAGAGCAAAACAAAGATGAAAGTTCCAGATCATAGAGACTTGAACGACATTCGTCCAATCAGTCCACCTAAAGAGAACATTTGTTTCCCTGTAAGAGAAGTTACTTCTTATGCACACCTTTATCTTCTCTCCTGGTTCACGCACTCAGCACGGAACCATCTGGACACCCGAGGGGACCTGCTAATAAAATATTAGGGGCTGATGGGGTTACCTGTTCTTAAAGGATTTACCGAACATTTTCTTAACAATTTTATTTAACAAAAATAATGTCACAATAATAAGGAAAGATGATAGGAGTAGATAACTTGAGAAACTTTAGACAAGGTAAATTCTAACCTAACTAGCAATTCAGAGCATCCTAACCTGTCTTATTCATTTTAGCTCGTTCATAGAGTACTTGAACTCGAAACTTGAGCTAGATTTCTCTGTACTTTAAAATACAAATTTGACATTGGAATTTAAGTTACATTTGAAAAAATACTACAACACAATTTTGAGCAATCACAAATGGATTAATAAATTCAATTATTACGAGAGATTTTACTATTCGATTGTTGAACTATTAAACCGCAATGCAAGAAATGACACATTTCTTAATACAACATTCCAAACAGGTGAAATACTTTCTTTCGAATTGGGTTTACATTACTTGACTTGGCTTTTTAAAATACATTACATGTTACATTGCTAAATTACACTGTTTCGTTTTCTGTCTATTTGATATAGAAATATTTGTGTGCAACTCGAAACTGAGAAAGCAAAGTTTCTGATTTCTACTGGATGAATTTATCATTCTACGGATTCTGAATTGTAAGAGGAATTTACTTCTCTTCTAGTTTCAAAATCGAAATACAATTTATCCAGTTCAACAGTGAATGAAATACAAATATGATCATTTCAAGAGAATAATGCTAATTTTGTCCAGTTCAAGGGTTCTCGACGACTTGGTCTGATAGACCAATAATAAAGTAACAACTACATTCTAGGAGAGAAAAATGATATTAGGTTAAATAACTAAATTTTAGTCACAAGAATGGCTACAAGCCACTAACCTGAGTGTACTTTGGCTCGTTACTCTAGTCACCATCCGAGGGCGCCGGTCCTGGAGTACCGCCAACAAGGGAAGAGAAGACCGTATTTATACGAGGTCACTAACTATGCCCTGGGTGACACAGCAACGCGTTACTCTCTCATGACCGGAAAACCTAGAACATTCGATCTGACGTTTTCCATATATGACATTGGGATTTCACAAGATGATACAAAGACTATCTTTTCCTGTGTCCCAATCGTTACGTCCTGTTTTGTGGTCACACTGTCGTCCTGCTTGCCTTGGGATGACATTTAGAAGTACTGTTAAAAGACTTATGCCAAACCCCAAGCAGTACAGTGGAAACCACTTTTCAATTCTCAATAAAGATTATAATACAAAGTTGGAATGAGTTATTATGAGGGCTTTGGTTTCGAATCCCGAAACCAACGTTTCGCCACAAATCTTCCCCACAAAGCTATGTCAAAATCTATTGATTTTGTAGTAGGGCTTTCTATTATAATGTACTATCCTGTTGTCATACTGTCACACAAGGACAAACGATGAAACATTAACTGGTACTAAGTTAATTTCTTTGACATACAATTTTTTTTTTTTT